>JAQGBY010002393.1:0-23341 GCA_034698785.1 Mycogona germanica
CCATTTACCGAGAATAATATATTATGAAGCGGTCCCTTGATGTAAAACATTACGGCCACGACGTTCGGAAACTACTTTATTACGCCGGTTTCGATTCTACGAACAGTCGAAATAATTGTAACTTATCAACACCCCCAATCCCAGCTGATCGTAGCTGGGATCATAACGCCATATTTTATGTTGCATTCCAGGTATTTTTTTTAATTCACTAAAGCGTATAAATCATAACAGGAGTTTCTGTACCCCTCTTGGTGCTTAGGCACTATATGAATTTTCATGTATATTTCACAATAGCATTCGACCAAGTAAGGTGTAAATCAATAACAAACTAACGCAGCCACGTCAACGAGCAACCACCGCTGACATCAGTGTTATGCAATTTGGGATATAAATACATATTCTAATGGACAATGCGAATTACCATGAAACATACCATACAATGATTGGACAAACCATTTTAAAAACCGGTGTTGTCAAAGCACCTTAGAGTAGCTGTGGAAAACGTTCACAATGTCTAAGAGATCCCATGGAAAAAAAATGAAACGACAAAGCTGTTTTCTCTCGACGACAAAAATGGAAATTCGCTCTCGTTTTATCACATCAGCATAGTCCAATTTTATTGTGGCATTGAGAAATTGATATTGTCAACCGTTGAACGCTCGCATTCTTAAAACAGGCAATGCGCGGGTCTCTCGAGTTGGTAGGGAAGAAAAAGCGGGTCCGAGACCGGAACAGAGCTAGAAACAAAACTAGCAAATATCTCATTCCCCGGTTTGGAGATGGACGCCCGGCAGCGGAAAATATATATCATTTCCATAACTGCGAGTCTGAATATCGAGCAGGCACCAGGACGTTGGCTGGGGGAGAAAAGATTTTCTCATTTCCGGATGTCGCGGCACTACCATGTAGACTACCTCACCCCCACCCCCCCTCTCTCGCACCTTCAATTGTATCCTGAGACCTTGAGCCAGAAGCAATCCAAATTATGACTACTTTATTTAAGAATGCAATTTGATCGGTCATTTCTTTTCAGATAATCAAAAGAAAAATTTAAACCATGACAGGATCTTTGGTGCACAACAATCGTGGGCATCGTTAAGGAGGAGATACGAAAATAAAACGATGACAACATCAAAGATAACTTCAAAACATAAGCCTGATAAAATACTCGTTCTTTCATCCTTCACTGTAGTCACTGCACTACAGGGGTTTCTGTATCTCTCTTGGAGTTTAGGCACCTCGTCACCACTTGATGTGGTCTCGGGAGGATTTTCACCGAAGTCACGTACATCGTAGTTGAGCACTCCCGACATCGATCAAAACTGATCGCGGCGGAGACCTTGAAATGGCGACAGCGTGTCAGACGACCAATACGATTCCACGATATGACGTCGTTTCCGGTAATATGTTTTGCCTCATACGTTTATAGGTAATCTGGTAAATGACAGCACACTCTTCCTCAACGTTTGCTTACTTCTGTTGGACAACTTCTCGCCATCTTCAGCGCAGCAGATGGAAAAATGACTTACTTTAACCAGAAAATCGCAATCATTCAATGATGCACAAGACCAAACGGGTTGCTTAGTCTTAGATAGTTCATAAATATTTCAGGTTAATGAAAGTGTCCGTTAAATCTTTGGTACTAGCTTCACCGATCTGAATTGCTTTTCTTTGTCCCAAGACAGACAGAAAAAAGTAGCGGTTCGGTTATATTGCAAAATGTACAGGTTTTTGCGTCAGACTAAAAATTACGGTGTTCACGATTGCTAAAAGGTTTTCCCTGCTGGTGGACTGAATGTTCTATTGAAGAAGATGGACAATGCTGATGTTGTGGAACGTCGTGAAGGAAATGTCCGACCTCACACTATGCGCATGTACTACACTAACAATGATCTGGTTGAAGAACTTGTGTTAAAACAGGACGTTGGACTTAAATCCACTCGTAACAACGAACAATTTAAAACATACTAGGAATTTCAATATCAAATATAACTGTCTACCGAATAACCAAAACAAGATTTTCGTCAGAAATGTTATGAAGACGTCTCTGAAACGCAACTAACAGATGTCAACAAGAGCGACTTCGATAAAGGAAAATATTAAAATTCCGAACAAAAATTAGAATTGCCGTTGGTCTCAGGAATAAAATCAAAGCAAAACACGATGATCACCAGATCCAATTTCTCATTCGAACATTTTAGTTATATTCGAGAAAAATAACCAGTGCACATAATGTACTCAATCCCGAAAACAAACTACTCTGTAGCTTAAATTAACATCGCTCCGGGAACACATTTGCATTGAACTGAATATCACTCAACCTATTTCAAGCGGATATTAGAGAAACCTAAAATTCTCTTTTAAATAACAAACACTGGCGGCATCCAATCGGCTCACATAAACGTACATGAAGATGTAAATTCGTAGTTGACGCGTCCACACCAGCCAAATAGGGCAGTAAACTGAGAGCAGCTGCGGCCTTAATTTGAACGGGCATTAAGACGAAGGGGGTGCGTCGTGTAACTTATTCAAACAAGAAGACAGTGTTGCCGAGCGTAATTCCCCCGACAATGTCAACACCCAGACCGCTTGCATATCGGGGAAAATTAAGACACGCTGTCACGTAATGATGTCTTCAAAAACAACGGACGCACCGAGCGCCCATAGCTCCCCCCAACCCCCTTCCACCGAACGAGTGTAAACAGTGTTGTTGATGGCGTCATAAATAATGAAGATGCATCACCAGAGTACCCATGCCCTCAGAACTCATTCCAACTAGCGCATCACAAAATAAAATTTCAGATTACTTCATCGCCTTTGAAAATATCCTTATGAACGAACGTGAAGAGGGGAAGTTTATGCAAATTTTGTCGGGATGCAAATGCTTCACGAATACTTTACTAATAATAATTATGCCAGGATGCTATTACAATTTCCTAGATTTCCACTTCCTAGGATATTACAAATTGTGTCAATGGCTATGCTTTAATACAAATTAATGTCAGTATTTACACTACTGATATCTTAAAACATGTAACTATCCAAGACCAGAATTTATATGGAGCAACATTTCGTAAAAGGAACCTTCATCTTTCAGACAAGTATTAAATAACATCACAAATAATTTTCTTACTAAACATTTCCTCCGTTACATTTTAAAGACTCAATAAGAGGAAAACATTTTTAACATAATAATTTCCTTACCTCATATTATTATTTATTATATATTATTTTCATTTCCTCTGTTACATTTTAAGGACTTCGATTCCAAATAAAAGAGCATTAAAGTGTCGAGACACAGCATTTTTTGAATTTTGAAATCAATTTCTAGAAAATTAGTAATTTGAAAATGAAAGTATTTATAAGATAAAGTCAAAAACACAATTCGAAGCGCAGTATACTCGAACTGTTCCCCAAGTCTGACGAGGATAAATGAGTTCGCTATTTCAATTAAAAATTAGATTATCGTGTATTGTATACATGTTTATTTTTAAATTGGGCTAGAGGCAATTGTTTTACTGGCTAATCAGTTGTGATATCAAAAATGTTTATCACAATTTAGATAACAGAATCTGTTTTACGAGAGCGTTTCAAAATTTGAATGAAAACCACAAAACCAAAATTATTTTCGGAAAAACCTATTTGAAGAGGCAAGACCTTAGAAACAATTGATATTGAATTTAAAACTAAGATGAATCGACCTACCTTGAGTGACGCATGTCCGGTTGTCGGGAGCCAAGTTGTAGCCCATGTCACAGAAACACTGGAAGACTCCGTTCTTGTTAGGCTTGCACCGGTGTTTGCAACGCAGAGTTTGACACACTGAAATTGAACAAAAATGAATATATAGGCATAGGTGAATTCAATTTTACGTCTGAACAATATCAAGTGATAGCCATCGCCAACAACGAGTTCAAATGAAATTTCTACGCGCAGGGCCCACGTATTCCGAATTACACTACCGGCGTGGAAACCACCATTGGCAAAAGGAAAAGAAAAAACCCTACTAACACTGACTAGCCTACCTATCTATATCGCGCCGAGTTAGCCATACACAATAGAAAGTGTGACACTAATGCCTTACTTTTCTTATTAACACAGTGAATGGGGGCACTGCGTCCAATAGGTTCGGTCAGACACCACACAAACGCGCAAGCACACCCATACACAAAAAAAAACGTAAATAGCTGCGAAACCCTATTTTGGGCGGAAGTAATAGAAATGACATTACTTTTTTTGTGAGCTTTTCGATTGAATATCGGGGGTCGTTAACTTATATTCTCTCGCCCCGTTGATAAAAAAGAGAGGAGCGCCCGAGTTTATAGTTTCCAATAGTTGTTGCCGTCGCGTTTCGAAAATAAAAGGTCAAACGAATAAACATAATTCTAAAGATGGAGGGCGCCGTCGAAGTCGCCAGGTCCTCTTTATCATAGTGCAAATACGAAATCTGTAAACAAATCGATGACGTGGCCGGGCACTACTGAAAACGCATGGACTCAATCGAAATATGTCGCTAAAGCCGGACTCGCTTTTTACAAGTCTGAATAAAGACTGGGGCACATTTATGGATTTATATTGAATACCAACTAGACCGTTTGAATCGATAACGCTCAAATAATATTTTCCGAAAAATGAGTTGAAAATGAGGTGGTTCTTTCTTTCTATTATGGAACGAGATTTACAGAAGATCTAGGTCTTCTATTGTATATTGTTCACTCTTCCGTTTTTAAAAAATGATTTAAGGCAGGTTTAAATATATTCTTATATATAGCACGATACATTACAAATTGGTCCTGCTTCATTATTAGATCAATTTGTTTGACGATTGATTTGCTCGGCTGTTCTCTTGCAGCGAAAATATTTATATATATATATATATATTATTAAAACTCTGTTTTGTGAGTGAATCATAAGATACACTGTGTAGATTCGTCAATTTTTATGACAACATGGCAATGGCGAATACATAAAACTTCAACGGATGGATGATATCTCGAGAAATACGCAAAATCTAGATCTGAAATAATTTGCGCTCAACTACAAATTTACGGAACTAGCTACCGCTTAAATTTTATTCAATTTCGTTAGTAAACGCCGTTGGCAGATTACACATGTATTCATGTCATAAGATATTAAAAGCACAGCAGATATCCATTTTATACTCCAGGCAAAAATATCTCTCGCAGTTACCGTGCCTATCATACGTAAATAACGCGCCATTTCTTTTATCCTTTTCTAAAAGTCTTACGGCCTCCACGAAATTCGCTCTCTCAAATGATCGATATTTATGTGGCTGCTCGGTTTTAGATCGTAACCTCCAATAGAGCAAAATTCGGTAGACGGTCTACACATCATTTAGGGTCTGTACACAAGGGGTGAGCTGATATCATCCTCTCGAGACCCCCCCTTCTTATCGATAATAGAATAAGATACGACTCGCTCTGCTCGTCCAATCTTGAACGAATTATCAAGCAAAAATAGTAGAATGAGATTCCGGTTAATTTACGAGCGTTCAATATACCAATATGACAAATTACGCAAACCTTAATCTAAAATAAATTAAAAGGTGCTACAGAATATAAGAGGTTTCGAAAACCAGAAGACTACATTTACCGGTCGTTCTGGTTGAGGTCACGACATCAACCATGAAATTGAACACCAGCATTTGATAGGAAACCAAAACGCAAATTGATAACGATCTTAAAAAAATAATAATGAACTTCACGGTACACGATTACATTTACCATACACTGTAAATACAGAAGAATGAGTGACAGAGGATCACTGGAGGATAAATACGTCTGTCGTTGGCAAGACACCGTTACCACCACCACTACCATCCTCCTATCCCTCACCAAAAAAAAAATTCCCCTCGCGGTTTGCCCATTTTTTTTCGGTGAAATTTTTATGGCCGCAGAAAATTCGGTTTAAGTGAAGTGGCGAGAGACAGAATCCTGTAATTCGGAAAAACTGAGCGATTGTCGTTCAGCATTTGGCCCGAATGATGCTTGGCGTAGTTGCCGTCAATCTGTTCATTTCGTGCGCTCAGAGGAAGAGAGTGAGAGCGCCGTGGAAACGATGAGCTCGTAAATCCATCTCCTTTCACCCTCTTTGTGTGCGTGTGGACAGTAATTGGAGCTCCCGATAAAGACATCCTCCTTTCTTTTCCGGTATGGCCGTCCACTTCTTTTCTCTCGTTCTCTCTTTCCCACCAAACGCCGGTTTCATCCGTTTTTTCCTTCATCGACAGACCGTATGAAACTCATCACCACTTTCACGCCATATCGCGTTATAGGCTGCCCGAACAATTCTCGTTCCTGTTGATCTTCTCTCTCGTTTTATCACTGTATACAGTGTGGTGTGTGTGTGTGTACATCGAGTCTGGACTCGTGTATCGACCACCCCAACCCCCACAAATCTATTGCTCGAACACGAATATCCTATTTCTAGCTCCGGTCTCTCTCTCTCTATCCTAATAGATCATTATTTCAGGCGTGGAAGTAAAACTCCGTCCTAACCTAATTGAGATCGCGTCGATTCCGAAATCTTTAAATTCGACAATTGGACAGCGCGCGGTCACCATATCCGGCATCAACTAATGTGCAGGATGTCACTAAAAGAGTTGGGGGTCCCATTTTGGACGTGACTCAAATCAGCCAATCACAGCTTGGGGAAGATAAACTCCACTGAGGAAGATTAAGTCCAAAATGGGTCCCTTGGACTCGCAGTAGTGCTCTGTATACATAGTGTAGTGACAAAGGGGGAGTGGGCACCACAAATGTTGGCAATCACCATCAGCACCGAAGCAGTGCCAGGTTGCCTGCCACTGTTAGTTCAAGGGCAACAATGCAATGAGGAAAGCAAAAGCAGTGATCCACAAGATATCGGATATCAGGATTCAACTGCGGAGAAGTGTGCTCTCGTATTTAAAGGTGTCCTGTGACGTATTGGTTAACATGTCGGGCCAATATGTAAGTGATCGCGGGTTCAATTCTCGACCGAGACCGAATTGAGAGAGAAATTCCTCTCCACGAGCCCACCTCCGGAATGGATGAAAAACCGTGGGTCTTTCCCTGTCTGTACCATACCAGGAACGTTCAAGATCCATATCGAGGTTTGAACCCTAATTTTGACAAAATGACCAGGTTTCCTTCGGTGGGAAAATTTTAGACAGGGAACGCTGGCTGACCTCAGCAATAAATAGCTCAAGAGGTCTCCAATTTCCTTAAATATGACGACAGCACAAATTTATGTCAAAATGTAGCCCCTTATCCGAGTAAACTATTTTTTTAGATAAATCCAAACATTTTCTCCGCAAAAATCCTGAACAAAAAGTTCAGATGTTCCATAACAGGTGAAAGGTTTCAGGAACCAGGTATATGGAATTCGGAAAGCATGAACCCATAAGGATTCGGGGGCTAGAAGCAAAAAAGACAGGCAACCTTAATAAACTAGCCATTGACTTCACTTTAGAAATACCGTTGCCGTTGAAGATCAATTGGGAACAGAGTAAGTCCAGAATCCGTAGATTGTAGATTCGAAAAACGCAGCTTTACGATAAATTGGTTGCTTTAAAAGATACGTTCGCAACAGAAAGTGTTCCGTGGCTGAACCCAACCATACGATATTTTGAAAAATGTCTAGTGGACAAATATGATTATGGATAAATTAAATTTCAAAATTTTTTTTTCGTAAATGAGTATAAATACATGTCTCGATGCATGTCTAAGAAATCCAACTGCCACGCAAACACGCTTAGTCATTCGAGAAGTCATTTTCTCAACAATGCATCACGCAGCAAATGTATCGTGAATGGGCGAAATTTATTGTGGCTATAAATTACTACCAGTTTCATATCAAGTGGAGATAAATCTTTATGGGAGGGGGGGGGGAGAGAGAGAGAGAAAGGCGGAGGGCGATCCAACCCCGTCTAACACCGTGTATTTCTGCGAGGCGATCGATCGATCGATAAACATCGATATCTAACTTTACAGATCGATGCTCACATCTATGATGTCGGTCGGCCATTGGCGCCTCCTCCCCCCCCCTCCCCGCTATATAGCCGAGTAGTTGACAAGCAAAGAAATTGGGCACGGGTGGCGTTGAAGCGGGGGAGGTCGACGTGACAGTTTGACTTTCCAATAATATCGAACGCTCTTTCGTAACATCAGGTTCGTTTTTCTCGCGCTCATCCCCTGTCTTCAGCCCACCTCCCCCACCATCTCCTCCCCCTAACCCACTTCAACCTTTCGGATTCCAGGTCCTTATCCATATCCCAGTGTCTCGACAGTATCGAGTCAGGAAAATGAACAATCGCTACTCTTAACAGAACTACTATTAAACAGAACATTTAACGACACGAGAGTGACGTGTTTTGCTGGTAGCTTTCAAAGGTCCATTAGAAATGACTGCACTCGATCTCATACCAGAATTAAAAAAGGTGTTAGCAGAGAATAAAGATAAATATCATACCGGCAAGAGCATGCGGTATATCGAGTATCACACCCCCGATGAGCAAGTTCGCTTCCTACAAAAATGTGTGCGGTTAAAATTATTTTAGGAACAAATGTCTAATTATTTTAAAATATAAAAGATATTTTTTAATGCAATTTTCGAATCCTTTTCATACAGACTTATAAAATATAGTGTAAATTTTAATTTACTCAGATATCCCCCACGGGGCAATATACAGGGTGTTCCAACGTCCAACTAACAGATGGCATCAAAATTGCGCATCTGGAACAAACGAAAAGTGGCACACGAGAGCAAGATTAAGCTTGAGTAAGGGGACAGAAAAATACTTCTAACAAAAAATTAAGTAGCAAAATTATTCGTTGATAATTACTCTATTGTTAAAAAATGCAGGCTATGTCAAAGAAAATTTCAGAAGATGTGATGTTTTTTGGAACACTCTGTCCTCGTGTAAAATTTAAATTAGGTGCATGATCGTAATAAAAGCTTTAACAACAAATTCATATTTTATTTCTTTGAATAGAGAAAATTATGCATAATAGAGTTTAGAAATCAACTTAAAAATCGCCATATTTTTTTTTCTATTTGTCAAATGATACATTTTAATATATGCCACTGAACACGAGACGATGGTGTTTCTCCCAATCGAATTTAACTAATTGAAGACGGGGGGAGAACCCAGACTTGGCAGCAGCGAGTGAAGACTCTCCAAGCATGAATGGCGAAGAATTGACTTGACTTCCGTTTCGTAACCGCGTCTCTTTTGTCCCCGGCCGACGGTGGATGTCGCGACGTCGGATTGCTGTTATTTTACAACTGGAGCGAAACAATCGTCCGGGAGGAGAGACGTGTATAGGGCGAGCATACGGGGGTGAGGAAATGGAAGACGTGGGTGGTGCCAGGAGGAAGACGGAGACGGGGAGGAGTCTGAGGGAGAGGAGGAGGGGGGAAGCAAAGAGGTAGGCTAAAATGAAATAGGACGAGTCAGCTGAGTCGGTGGCAGACAGGCAATGTGGCAGGCGCGGAAAATATGGGATTTGGAGAGGTTAAGTATCCAGGATGGAAAAGATTTTCATTGGATTAAAGGAGATGGTTTCCGTTGTCGGATCGATGTCCTCCCTCCGCCATCACCCCCATACACACACACAGACGTAACCTCCACAACACCCTCATCTTATCCCCCCTACTCTCCCTGCAACGGTAGTCTATTTTTATATATACAGGCCCCCACTGGTCCCCCGAGTGCCCCTTCCGCTCCTTCTTCCCCCACACCCCCATCACCACCACCACCACCTCCCATCTGCCATTCTCGCAACGAAGCAAAGTCAAAGAGCAGAATAAGAAAGAAAGAAAGCAAAAACGATTTGGCTTCAAGTCAGTTAAGAAAAAATCAATCATCTTCAAAAGGAGCGAAGTAAAAAAAATAGGCAGAGTGATGCTGGAGTAAAGGAGGGGGTGGTGGTGTGTGAATGCGTGTGGAGGGGGAATTGAGATGGGGGTAAATGACGTGCACGTGCCCGATCGGAGGCGGTAGGTGAGGTGGAGGGATGGGGTTGGTCGAGAGGACAAGGTGAATAAGAGCGGTCATCCGCAAATTCGCGTTCTTATCCCCCGCAAAACGAAATACCGCGGCGTGTCCCTTTTCACTAGCGGTTTTTTTTAGTTTCCCCCAGCTCAAAAAAATCCTTTCGCGCAATACCTCGGTTTGTTGATCTTAGTTGGCGCGAGATACTTAAGAAGTAAACGGAACTTTGGTGGGGGAGGGGAGAGACCGATAGAAGATTATTCTCCCCAAGACCCAGCTCCCTTAAACATGAACAAAGACACGGCATACACGATTTCAAATTGACTCCAACCACCATCGAGGGCATACAAATTTATATGTGTCCTAGCCGTTAAAACTTTTATGTGTTGGCGTGTTTGGTCTTGAAAAGTCCCTCGTATAAATTTATCCAATGTCACACTAGATGTCCCCGCCGTTATCAACCCATAACCGTACCAATAACGCCATCTGCAGAGACACCGACGACCGACATTTATAATGATCGCTTTGAGATGAAACAAAGTCTAAAACACAATTGAAATTTTAAAAGGCAAGATTGCTTCAAGCAAAAAGCGCTCGTAGGAATTGGTTTCAATCAGCTTAATCATGAATCTTTTGAGTTTAAAACTCACTGATATTTCAGTTTAAAAGCGTAATGGGGATTGATGGCCTATAAAGGTGGACAAGATATTGGTAGAGCATTAGATTTTGTTACAACAAAAATATAGAATGATCATTTGGACTACAATCGGCTTCCTATCTACTAATTCGGATTAGATTTTGTTGTTGTTGCACCATTTCATAGCTCAAAGAATTATTTTAATGTAGAATCTTAAAGCTACTGCATTTGGTTTCGACCAGTTTTATTTCCTACCACATCGATCAAAGATTCGCCGAAGGGGACATTTTCACTTATCTGCGGCTCTGGTATATGCATCATAAATCAATATTGGCGTTGGAAAATACATCTAGAGGGGGTAAAATAACGATCGTCCGTTAGACATTACAAAAATCCTTGCGTCGTCCAATCTTCTACATCTTTGGATCCACTATAATTTTCAGTGGCCGTAATTGCGTTGTTTTAACAACTGGGCAAAAGCGAAACGGCAGGGAGCAGGCATTAAAGTAGGAGGTCAGTCTGACGAATAGCAGCAGGCCAAGCCTGAAGTGTTGCCAAAAACCGAGCTACATATATGGGAGCACTTCACACCGACAAGAATAACACTTCAACGGGCATATTTGGCGGGCGTGTATGTGTGTTTGCTTGTAATAAAGGTATCGAGTGGGCAACTATACAAACGCCTATCTGGATGAGCACAACTTGACATGCTTTAATTGATCAACAGCGTTCGTTCCTTACAAATTAAATTATTACCGCGTAACGCTTGCAGGTGGTCTATCAGGGCTCTAACATATGATAGCGAATCACCTTTAATTTCATGCACAGCGTTCATATTCAATCATTTTCAGCAGTGTGGTGGTGGTGGGGACAATTTTGTTTTTGGTACACCATGTACGAGAAGTTGTCAGATACGTTTATTGCCAGACCCGTAACCAGTTTACCAACAGAGCTTGGAATCAGGCAATTCGCTATTGAGTATCGCTATTTGGTAAACGCAATTTGACACTATACTGCAGCACTCTTTAAGAAGGTGACGCATGCACGCTGCTGTCACGACACATACTCGATACAGCGTATATTTTCCTTTTTTTGTGTGTGAATTTATGCTGGGACCCTACAACAAAATATATAGAAAAAAGGGTGACCGTCTGTTGTACCGCCGGGAAAACGTCAGCGTGTACAAGTTTTGAAACTGGCGACGCGACTTATAGAAACGCAAGAAACGGAAGAAAGAACTACAGACAATATCCCGACAACTGCGACACCGGGGGAAGCTCCCCCAATAACAGTTCAAAGATATGGGAAAGGGATACTAACAGAGTAGAACGCTTTCACATGTAGTCAGAATAAGTTTAGCCGAACAGATTTCACACGAGAAACTGATTTAATAATTCCTGATTCAAATTGAATTATGATTGATACAATCGAATCGTACAATCGATGATTGAGACAAGAACAGAAAAATGAAGGATCCGCACTGACTACTTTCGATTTTTTATCTAATCTGTGGGAACATTTTTATTTTTGGCGCGTTGGGATTCTCACATGTCAATTCAGTCACTGAAAATCCAAACATCACAAACGTAGATGTCATCAGGTGCTCTGTAGATGGCCAGGTCGACTACAGATGGTCGCAATTGCCTCTGAAGATGGCGGTTGCCATTAGCAACCAATTACTAAATATGATGATATATATTCAAGTGTCGCCACCAGTACCGATGCAAACGAAAGGCGTCACTGTTGGGCGTTCCAAGTGGAAACTACATTTAAAACCCCAAAGAGAATCCGTCATACTGTTTGCCCACAGTTATCCTTTGAATAATAACATTTTCGTAAATTGAAAATTCATATTTTTAATATTCATTTCGTGTAGATATCATGATGACTGCACCCGACTTGGCAGACAGCTCGGCTCGATCGAAACGGATAAACGAAAAAACGATCCGACGACAAAACCACCTTTCAAGTCAGGCGCGCGTCTACAACAGCATGAATCGAAAAGTTCAATAAAAAGCTCGTCTCCAAAAACGCCATTCGAAACGATCGTTCTCGCCGGCCTTATCGTCATCTCTGGCTGACGATAATGATGATGATGATTCCCATCCTTTCCCCCCCCCTCGATCCATCAGCACCTCTCCTACCCCCCACCCCTACCCCCAAACCCACCACCACCACCACCAACCACTCCGCACTCTCTCCAGGCAAGGGCAAGCCCCCTTTCGTCATCAAACTGAGCGAAACAAGGGTGGTAAATATACGCGAGAGTTGGTTTATAGAGATAAACGAAAAGTAATGCCCCAGCAACGCGCCACGCGCCCATTCTCACATTTAGGAACCCCCCGTCGGGTCTCAATTCGCGGAAGAAACGACGACAAAAAAAAAGTTCCCCCTCCCCACCAGAAAACTGGTTCACATTTTTTAATTTGTTAAGCTCGGCTTTGAGAGAGCACGGCAGGCGCGCGGGGCGCGTCATGCCTCCACGGCACTTCACAAACAACGGTTCAGCGCTGACAGAATGGAGTGCATCCAGTCCTGCGACAAAAAGATCGATGAAGTAGAAGACAGGATGGATGTATTCTCTAATCGCGACCCTACAATTTGAACGAGAATCTGTATGCGAGTACCTGTTTCTAAAATTCCCAGGAAACTACGTAATTACAAAATCTGCAACACTAATACCAGAAGGCACAACAACAAATTCTAGCATTTTTTAAGTTAAACAAATTTTAGGCACTCTGCAAAATTAACAAACTAATAAAAATGGGGAAACCCTGGAAACGACTGGGGGGGGGGGATCGATGACGTCAGAGTAGCTCTATAAATTAACAAACGTCCCCACAGCTCCATACAGCTGCATCAGTACGTAATAATAAATACACTGTGCCCGTAATTGTCTGTTGAAGGTGACGACCTCTACAGGACGTGTTACAGCGATCTGTCACGTGACTAGGCCAAGTAATTACTTTTTATTGTTCATCAGGCACAATAAATTCACTTCCAGCAGAAAGGTTAAGGCCATGGGCTACGGGATGAATGGTCGAGCGTTTTAGCAAATTGTCATGGGCAAATATGATTGAACAAAATTGATATCACGGCTTTGATTGTCCCTTGTATCCACTCCACTCTATTAGATTTTTCGAATTTAAGGACAACTTTAGGCTATTTTTTTAATGAGAAAATCGTAAAGACAATTGTTCTCATCTAACTCGTCATCTCTTTGTTCGGTGTTGACAGTTGAGTGGATGGAGTGAGCAAAAAGGTTTATCGCACGCGTCAAAATGACAATGACTGTCGACTCCAATTAAATGACTGCGCAAATTCGTAACCATGCATGAAAAAGGAGGAGGGGGTAAAAAAACCTAATGGTGTCAGACGGGTGGCTCGCAATCAGTAGCACAAAAATATACGATAGAGATAAGAATGTTCATGGACGGCAAGCCGGTCGTGGAATTCCAGTGGCGACATCAGTCAATTGCTCCTGCCAAACTAATTAAAAAACAGCTTCCCAACAACTGCTCTAAAAATAAATACTCCTATCTGGATGTTCGTCATGGAATGCAAAGTTAGATACGAATGAGGGGTTACAGTCGAGGCATGTCCACTTCAATCGTGCGTTTTGCCACTCCTATCTGCGGTTCTATTTTTTAAAATGGTGAATCGAAATGTTATCCGCATTTAACGACGTCCTGAAAGAAATAATGAACCCCGTCTAACCGCAGACTATACACAATAGTTTTATCACAATAGTAAATTGTACATCAGGTATATTTTTTAATGCAAATTTGTCTATCCATTAAATAGAATACAAACAGATATTGCGTAGTTCTTATTTATATAATTTTAGGAATTATTATATGATGTGAAAGAAAATAGTCGCCTTGGGCGTGCTCTGGTTCATCGTTGTGGCTTCGACTGAAAATGCCAGCCGACTGCAGCCCCTGATTTAATAATCATGCCTTTCTCACGTGCGCTGCAGGAAAGCCACCATGAAGATAACGCAACTCTCTCGAATCCATCCGGAACTTCCTCATACAGTAATTTCACGCTTTTACTGTTGTTCGCATGGGCCCACTATTCTCTCTAGTAATAATGTGGCATTTTCCGATTGGACAACGCGTCTCGCAAATAGTCTCGGTACGAACATACGGAAATGTATTTGCTTCACTCGTCTCCCATAAAGGCCAGAATTGCGTTACGTGTTTATCGGAATATTGCCGTAGAGAGCACCACCGAATAGTCAGAAGTTGCGCGACACTGGACAAAGAATATAAGAATATTATCACATCCGAGCCCCCCCCCCTCCTCCTGCACACTCAAACCTGCTCCGGAGTCGTCGTCCGTACGTGGTCCACGGTAGCCACCATGCGCCCTCCCGCCACACCAAGAAATAAAAGATGCAACCACACACACAAGAGGTCCGGGGTCATCGATCTCGATCGGTCCCCCAAGTGACGATGAGACGGCACCACATCCAGCCACTACTGCTGATGCACGGGGGAAAGAGAACAATATACGGAAAAATGGTTGCTGGCGGGGAATCAAGAGTCACGGTCGCCGCTTCTTCGCCGGGTGGCCGCGGATGAGCGAAACCATATTTCGTTCACTCGCCTCCATTCAAGGAGACGCGCGACTATCTTATTAAGACCCGAGCCGGAAATCCGAACCTAGTTTCTTAAAATTTTGATTTTTAATAATTCAATCGACTCTCACCAATGTCGATTATTGCGTCATTCGTGTAATTGGTTACAAAGAATTCAAATGACCAGATGCTCAGACCTCAAAGATAAGCGTGTTGGTGGATTCACGGATTATGACTAAGAACTAAGTCTTTTCTCAGATTAGATGGGAACGAAAAAAGGTTACATCGACATTATTTGTATATTTACTATCGATCGGGAACTACATGTATTCCCTGGTCATGTGAATATATTTTTCAAAAATAAATCGCTTCTTATTCTCTGCGTCATTGTGGCGAAACAAATAGGCCCAGATGCCAATGAATAGGGGTTCAAACTCAGCCAGTGAATATTTAAAAAAAAAAAGATTTGTTTTATTCGTTGGTCATCACAACAATTTCCAGTTTTGACGGCCCTAAATATTCTTTAAAATATAGCTAATATTTTTTTTTTAAAGTTGATTAGGTTAGGCTAAGTAAGTGAATGAAAATGTTAGGTTAGTTAGAAAGCTAGGTTAGAAGTGTAAGTTAAATTGGTAAGTGTGTTAGTGTAGCAAATAATATCAGTGATGTTAAACATGTAAAGATCATTAGATGAATGAAGGTAGGAGCATTTTGTGTAATATTGAACGTGTGAAAATGAAGTGGCCTGTCACTTTTTGTTGACGTTGTCGTACCTCGTGATGCCAACCAAAATACCGTTAATCAGTAGTCAGTTGGAGCGCTTCTGGTTTACGAAACCTTTGTGACACCATGAGTTTCGCGGGGGGAGGGGTTACTCGCGGCCCTCAATGTTAACAAATGGAGCTCCTGGTATACTCTAGACCTTGATGCCATCTTCGGTTCCAATACCAAAGATTGGCATTGCTGTGTCATTTCTGTTCGGATCGATTCATCTCACATGTCTGTGCATGGATGTGTCCGTATCGGTCGATCCAGAGGGTTCCAGGAGGCTGTGCGGCTCAACGTAGGAAAAGAAAAATTAATTACGCGAGGAAATTAATTATGTTTAAGCAGCCCGAGCCGCCGACACTTTGCGGTCAAGGACAATTCAGCTGGAGACGACCAAATCGTTCAGATCCCCTCCGTTCAGTTCTGGATGTGACATGAGCCTGGCCAACTCACGCAGGCTGCCAGACACGACAAGTGCGCCAACTGTTCAGATGGCGTGGCTCATTTTTGATGGCGTTTGTCGCCAAGAATTGAAATGGGTAATCCCCATGTTACACCGGACAAGCATACTTAATTTAAGCATGTTTGAGCAGGTGCGTCGAAAATTTATCGAGAGCCCGCGCCGGGAATCGAACCCGGGACCGCCGAGCCGCAGTGAGTCGCAATACTGACTAACTGGTCCCACAAAAATCCCACTTCTATTGAAAAGGTTCTTGTGGCCCAGTAAATTGTAAATCTTAAATTTTCTTCATTGATATTCAAGCTTTCACTGGGAATTTCAATTCGATATAGGTGGCGTAGCCATCGCTTCCCCATTGCACTTGCGGAAAGACATAATAACGTTATGCAAGTTGTCAAGAGGATATTGTAAAAACGAGCTTGACTATTATTCATATCCATCAGGTCTAAGCAGATATGACTGCAGAAAATGGGCTTCATAAATATATGCACGTAGAAAATACATAGTTGGTTGCGCTTGTTAAGTGTTTGATAGCAGCCGCGGTTAATACGAGTAGTTTGATTTTAGATATTCAAATGCGACTGCTAGGAATAGTCCTGTTCCCCGTTTATTGCGTCATAACGAATTATTCGCCACTAAAGGGGATAGGCCGATAGAGAAAATGTAGCGAGGGGAAAATGTTTAATAAAAAAAGGTCTTCATTTGATTGAAACCCGCAAGGCGGCAGTGTAATAAAAACAAATGTGAGAAACATTTGTTTATCGTGTAACTGAATATGTCGAGGTCAAATTAATCGGATCTTCATCGCAAAATATGTAACATTGTTGACTCCTCACAGGGAAAAATCATAATAGTAAAATTCAATCTTAATAGTAAAATTCAATCTTAATAGTAAAATTCAATCTTAATAGTAAAATTCAATCTTAATAGTAAAATTCAATCTTAAAAGTAAAATTCAATCTTAAAAGTAAAATTCAATCTTGATCGTAAAATTAATAGAACAGAGCTGTATGTTTGCATTTTCAATTTTTTAAGACCTATATATACGGGGAGAGTCCGACACGGGAAAGAGACGTCTCACCTCATAACGCGACGATCACTACGCAAACTATAAAAATAAGAAGGGGGGGAAAAGATGCAAACACTTCATTCCTAAAAAACAAAATATATAAACACCAACCCAAAGTGAACCGGTCATTCGGTGAAGGTGACAGTCCTGCCACCGCCAAACTAGTCCCGCCCGCGGTCGAGCAACAAAATGGACAAGAGGAATTCCTCGTTGTTGCAATCGTCGACAAGAATTGTTGTCTTGTTATTAGCATTTGCTGGCAGATTACTAATTTCAATTCGCATCGTGTCGCTTGTTTCTACTGCTTCTCACAGTGCACTGAACTCTGTATCAGGAATACTGAGCACCATTAGCGGAGACATTATTTTCATTTATCGTTGTAAATCTCCCCCCATAGACTGTTAAAAATAGTAATCGAAGAGGTGTACACCTGTATTCCTTCATGCAGGAAATTAATATTTCCTGGTTACGTAACGGGAACCAGGTCATAGGAACATTTCAGCTCAGGCACAAAAATATCCTATGCGGACATGAGGAAAAAAATGGAGAATCCTCCATTTTCCATTGCATTTGCCCCCCAGGTGCGCATCACGGAATCGTGCGCACAGCTTGAGTGGCAAATAAACAAAAAAAAAACTATTTTGTACAGAGGTTTCAGTGGACTGTTTAAACGACCACAAATGCTGTTCCACAAATAGCTCGCACGAAATATCAATTAAAAAACAATGGTGACGCAATTGTAATTGCCAACTTCTTTGACGTCACAAAAAATAATTATTTTCCCTTATACCAAAACAGTTGTTTCCTAAAATAATTAATTTGTCAACACTGTTTCCAACCAGCAAAGATAATTACCCCACAGTGCAGTGGCGTCGTACATCACGAAAAAAAACTGAAACTGGTATAAAAGTTTTTGTTGATAAACTGAAAAGGTTAGGAAATCTTTGAAACGCCACCTCGCGCGAAATTTACTGTGAAATTTATTGTCCCATTTAGATTTTTTTTTTAATTAATCGACAATAGACGCTACACGCCGTTAACTTGATCGTCATTCTATCATCTCGTCTTTGCCGCGCGTTCGTGGATGGAGGCGTCGTTCCATTTAATTACTTTTACGAGATCTTCTTTTTTTTACCCAGTCTCCTTACGCGCATCTCGAAGCCACATGAGAACGCCGGAACGGGAGCGAAATATTTTTCGGAGTCTCGCGATGGTTGCGTAGAATTATTTACTGGTGTCTAGTGTAGTACATGAGATTGCTGCTTTACCTGCGTTGTCGTAATTCTGTTTCGCCACGTTGCAGTAGGGACCCTCGAAATTGGGTGGGCAGTGACAGTGGAGAACCTGCGATCCGGTAAGGTACCTGAGATTGACAAACAAAAAAATCAATTTAGTGTCATGACAATGATATATACAATGAAACCTGCGGGATTATCTATAAAAAAAATTAATTAGTTAACGACAATTCAGATATTATATTGATGATTATGAAACCCTTGTACCACATTGCTATTCCAAGGATACCAATTTATTTTCCCACTTCATTAATTTCATTACACCGTGAAATTGCCCAAAATACACACTTAAAATAATTACGCAACATGCTATTTTTTAAATTTGAACAAAATCCTGCAAGAAACTCAATTATGTATCACCAACTATACTATACAGTACAATTCATAAAGTTCAAACATTTGTTTCAATGTTCGCCTCGGTAATGGCTCACGAACGACGTAACGTAACGCATTGAAATTTGGACTGGAGGTAGTTTCACAAATTTCTAGGTCATCGTTTATTAGATCTCGATTTTGGGTATTTCTTGAGATATTAATTGTTAAAGTTATAGCAGTCACTATCGCTTTCACAAATGTCTTTAATGTTCGCAGAGATCACGTTGCAACTTTTTCATTTTGAAAGAATTTGTTTTTCAATTGTCAAACGTTTGGAAATCCAAAAATGTTTGTGGTGTCGCCATTGTTCTGTTGTTATCACAAGTGACGTAATTTCAAAAAATGTTTTATTATAACATAGTTTTCAAATATTTTAAAATCCTGTCACTGTCATTACGGGAACTACCCGGCACACCCGGATGTTCCTCTAGTTCCATATTTAACACCAATTGAATGCAGCTGTCAAAATATATATTTTGTGACAGTTACCCAACGTACCAACGATTCAACTTTGTTTACCAAATAGAAATTTTTGCTAACCATTTTTCTATTGAATTTTACAGGAAGAAGATAAAGAAAAAGGCTATTGATAGTGACAAACTGCTTTATTTGACATGCCCAGCTTGGCGAAAACGATCATTTAAACCACGTCGAGTCAATAGCTTGTACGGCATGTTCGGAGCATTGCACTCTGCCATCGAGCCAAATCCTATTTACGCTTCATTCCCGATTTTCAAACACTCCCCGCGCATGCGTCCTGTCCTCCATTCCTCCATACCAGGAACAGTCGTAGTCGCGTTGTCTCGCGAAGGAAGCAGAAGAAAACGACCGCGACTTTCCAATTCTTAATGACTGCAACGCAGAACCACCCCCACCCCCTTCCTTCATCCTCACACTCCTCCACCCCCGCTCATCCCACCTATCCACCCGCCCTGTTCCGTCGTTGCAAATGCTGCTCTGGCGTCATAGAACACGGCCAGGCTGTTGTTTTGGAACAAAAATCATCGGAATGACTCTGGTAACAGATGGCCGGCGCGCGCGGAGAATGGGAAAAGAGAAAGAAAATACGCCAGAAGAAAATTCCCTCGCGTCGCACTCTGCTCACAAACACCACCAAACACCAACAACGCCATTGTATAATAAGCACATCGCAATAGGGCGTGGTAATATAGCTATCGCATTTTGGAAATAGGCCGCCATCATAGTTTTAAATACGAAAGCCGCCCGGCGACAAAAGCAAGAAAAAGAGATCCAACATGATTCGGGAGCTCATTTTGGACAAGATTTAACAATAGAGGCAGCGATGTGTGGTGTGCTGAAATCACCTTTGACCTGAACTGGTGATTTTGAAGCTCTTGCAGCATTTGCCTGCACAAGATTGCAGCCGCACTTCCGTCAAAACTGATTCAATGGCCAAGTGGTGTCTACCGATAAAAAATGTGATTGGTGCATAGCTCAACTTACATCTTGACAGAAAACTACGTGTGGGTGCGCGAGATATAACTTACGCGAACTAACTTAACTTACTTAAACTTTGAAACGGCTGCGGTCACTGATGGAGTTGTAACCAAAGCCCAACGACTGCTTTTTGTCGAACAGCCTTCGAAATTCGGCCACAAAGGCACACATGCAAACAGGAGATTTATTTTTACTGATATCGCTTGAACCTAATAAAATAAATGGATATATATCTGCAAATAAAATTATATCAACTATTTAAGACCGAAATTGTTGTTAATCCTAAACAGAAATTTTGATTTTCCTGTCCGGAGACTAACTCTCGAACGACTCAATGAAATTGCATAAAATTTAACCTACCGTTAGTACACCATCATAATTTGCTAGTGACGGAATTTCAGATCTCGATTTTCAATAAATATAACATAATAAAACATCCGTTACCAAATTTTAGATTATCTCCCTTTCTCTTCAAACTTAAAAAATGGCGTCTCCACATAAAAAGCCTGACGTCGTCGATTTCACGAGACGACCAAGCAAACCAGATAACAGTTTCAACCAAACACACCATACCACATACTATTACAGGAATAATATTTTCAATATAAAAATAAAATAAAATAACAATATTAAAAAACATAAAACAATCAAATAGATATTTAAAAAATGATTCTTTTTCAATTTAACATGACAATTAACAATCCAAATTTTTTTTAAATATTAAAATTAATGATGAGACACCACTGCATGATAAACCCAGACTAACCCTTGTTGTCATAGAATAAAACAAAGAAAACCAATTTATAAAATTTAGTAAGCACTGGCGGCGAACACATTTTCCATTCGCCCATTTTTCACATTTCACATTTGACACATATAAAAATGTGTCAACTTGACCTCAAAAAATAGTTTTCTAACAAATTTTATCGAAAGTAGTTTTTCTTCTCAAGTAGGCCACGGTGCGGCGTGTAATCCTATGGCAGAATCTTCAAAACAAAAATCCCGAAACGCGACCTGGCTAATGGCAAAATAATCCAAAAAGACACGGGCAAGTCTTTAATATCGGCAGCGATTTACGGAATGGCGTTCCGAAACGCAGAAATGGTTTCGCGGAAATTCCCGCTCGGGTTTGGTTAATTTCTTACACACACTTTTGCATTACACGGTGCAACGGAGCCAAATATAGGAACGGCCTAAATATTTTTAGGGGAGCAACGCGATTCACATCTAATCGAATATGCTAATCGAATTTTTTCCTCAGGGATTTTATTAAAATTCGGTAAGCCAAATTTAATAGGAATTTTGGTCGGTGGTTTCAAAATCATACATATACAGTTGTGCATATACAGCAACATTAAATTAGTGTTTCCAGTGGGCTTCCGCGTTTGAAATAAAAACTGAATCAGTTAAACTGTTAACTGTATCTGACAAATTCTTGATGGTCAATTTCGACGATAATTTGCAATGTCTTTTTTTTCTTTTGCGTTTCAACCAATGGAAGGAAGCACACACAATCTATCAATGTGCACGATTCAAAGTCGAAATATCGATACTGCGAATATATGCTTTTTTCATTGTTACGCGACAAGTTTAAATTTCATTTCTTTTATCATTTGAATCCGCCACCAGCGGCGGTAATTGTAACCAATTGGACGTCTGGCATATGTTGCTTCACCAACTTCACTGCAAACATCCAATACTCTTAGGCAGTGTTCCAAAAATAATTTGGCTGCTAAAGAATAGAAAAAGAAAAAAAGATGCTCACTAAGAATTTCATTTCTCATAGTAAAAATCGATTCTCCATACAATCTCCTGAAGAACCCAATTTCTACATTCCGTATTAAATTTAATGCGCGACCTTAAAATAGTGTAATTCAAAAGCAATCATGCAGCACGCCTAAAGTGGTTTCCGCCGTTTCGGGTACTGATTGGCAACATTAAAAAAACTAAGAAAATACCAACTCCGTTAAAATTTGAGGATAACGTTTTAGCGGACCAAGAGTTTGACTAACAGACTTAATTTTTCTTCTTCCATTTTCATAATTAACGTTGAAGAGCTTTTTGCAAATTCTAATTCAATTGCCAACCATTCACAGACAGGGTAAAGCAATTAAATTGGTGCATAGCTGTTCAACTAGTTTAATTACTCATAGAAAGAGGTTGGTTCCCAAAGACTCAAACGAAACCCCGTTTGGCTCGATGAATCTCAAAAATATCTTTCAATCACTCAAGGGTTTCTATTTTATTGTTCCGCTAATTTTGGTAAGGACTAGTGAACCTATCGAAACCACTTCGTGCCGTCGTCACTGGCTACATCCAATTACTGCTGTGAAGTCGCAACTCGACACGGAACGAGTGCCTCTGTCTATATATGGACGTGCGTGGGTGGAAGGAAGGAACCGCGGCGTCGTTCTTCGGATGCAGGGCACTCATGACCGGGAAGAAAGAGAGAGTCGCGTACGTTACGTCTTGAAGGCACACGCGTGGCAAAGTCACGTTTTCTTCCGACAAACTTCAATCACGACTAAGCGGCGTCGGTAGCGACGATTCCTTTTCGCCACACCACCCCCGCTCTCGCTCTTTTCTCTTCCATCCGTCTACGCTCTCCTCTTTTACCCCATCCATTTTTTTTCACCGCCTCTACCGCTCGGAGAACCTCTCTCTCCCATCAAGAAATCATCCTGAGACTAACCGTCACCA
>JAQGBY010002394.1:0-23329 GCA_034698785.1 Mycogona germanica
GTGTTTTCCGCCGTTTTTGGCGATGATATTTGTTTTTCGCGGCTCTGGGCCTCACGAAACACTGGGTTTCGTGTCAACTATCTGGTGAAATTTTGCCTCTTTGATTTCGTGAAACTAAATCTGAATTGATATTTGTGTAGTTTTTCAGAAATAGTTATTATTGAACTTTTGTAAAAGTTCTCGTGAGTTCATGAGATGCAAAAATTACAGTGCCTAGTCTTCTTATGTATTATTGCTTTAGGTTTGATAATGCTATTTTCATTCTCCGCTTCATTCGTTTAACTGCATTTCCAGAAAATTTCAAGTAGTTTTTCATTTCAAATTTATTTTTCCGAGCACATTGTATTAAGTGCGCGGGTATTGTGCCCTACCCTTTACCGTTACATTTTAAATGTAAACGTTTCTCTCAATAGATTTAGATATAAATTTGGTGATTGCCGATCATTGGTAAATTTGGTGATTGGTGATTGGTGATTATGGAGTCTTGTAGTCAATACCTGTTGAAGTCAACAAATGCGGCCAGTTGCGAATGGTGACAATACTCACTCAAACCTCAAGAACGTTTCAATTAACCAGTTTTATTACAAGTTAATATCTTTTTGTGCTCAGCACGAGAACAAGTTAAAACATCAACAGAGTCCCCAACAATTTATTCCAAAAAATGGCTACGACGTATTATTACTACACTATTGTTACAATTGGCTTAGTAAAGTAAGTATTGTTGCGATTAGCAGAAAACACTTAATTGAGGAGTTGGACAAATGTGATCCTAACGCCAAGCAGACACTTACAGCATCTTGTTTCACAATTTCATTAGACAAAAATAATCCCTTTGGCGTTAGAATAGCTTTTGCACAACAGAAAAAGAACAAAAAAATATTAAAAAATATATAAACGAACAAATATTTCACTTCAGTTGCGACTAATCTATCCGCAATGCACGTCTGACAATGTTGCACTACCGGAAAGATCATCGTCAACCGTAACCCTGATATCTGTACAGAATGAAACCACGCGTACGAATAGTCGATCCAAAAGAAAGGTTGAGATATATCTAAGTATTTTTGACACTTTTGAATGGCCCGACCCACAACGTTACTTAACAAGAAATATATACTTTTTAACCGAAAATCAGCAAGTAGGCTCTCTTTTGAACACAACTACAATGACCGATTTGATCGGCTGTTCACGCGTTTCTTAGCGTTAAAATACCAAACTAAAAAAATTCAATCTCTTTTTGACTACAGACCGCTATTACACTGCTCACGCTAGAGCATATTTCTGATCATGTAATTGAGGATGCCACCATGACGGAAATAGGCTATCTCCACTTCAGTGTCGAATCGCGCCACCACTTGGAATTGACGTCCGTCGTTCAACTGTTGAAAATACATGTTCCATCCAAATTAACAAACATACACTTTTATTGATTGCCAGTCGTCAGTACAACAAAACCCCGACTGTTCCTCTGGTAATAGGGGCATCTTTACTTTTTAGTTAGTTACTGCCACGTCCAAAGAGCCAAGACCAGGAATAGGAAAAGAAATCATTATTTCTTATTGCTAACCTTAACGTCCAGTGGTTGCCCGACTTTGATTTCTGTGGGCAGATCGATGGTGAATCGCTCTTTGCCGGTTAGTTTAAGCGTTTCAGCACTCTGTCCATCCAAATACTGCAGAGGCACTACACCCATGCCGACCAGATTGCTGCGATGGATGCGCTCGAAGCTCTCTGCGATCACGGCCTTTATGCCCTGCACATTATGGAAACAAACGCAATTTGCCTCACTCATTACTCGACGCAAGTTAATCACTGAATGCTAACAAGAAATTAATTGCCGGTACTAGAAATGGAAAATTCCTTTCACAAGAAAACCTACCAAGAGTGACGGCCCCTTAGCTGCCCAATCCCTGGACGATCCAGTCCCGTATTCTTTTCCAGCCAAAACGATGACCGTGACTTTGTCTTGTTTGTAGAGTTCGGCGGCGTCAAAAATATCCATCTGGTTATTCAAAATGATTATTAATTACAGGGAACAACCATTCCACATTCCAGGTTTCCTTTATTTTTTTTCGAGCCTTGCCATAAATATGTAAGAACCTCTTTCCCCGACGGAATGTGTATCGTCCTGGGTCCGGCCTTGCTCATAAACTTGTTGACCAGCCGAATGTTGGCGAACGTACCCCGGGCCATGATGGCGTCGTTACCGCGCCGAGCGCCGTAAGAGTTGAACTCGCGCGGGGTGAGACTGGAAAGATTTAAATTAAATTAATAAATAAAAACATTAAATTCCCACGAAGAAAATTTACTTTCTCCATTGTGTGACATCACTTACCCTCGTTCCAACAAATAGCGTGCAGCCGGACTGGTTCGGGATATGCTACCGGCTGGCGAGATGTGATCGGTGGTGACTGAGTCTGCAAAATTGAGCAGGACGTAAGCGTCCTTGATGATTGGTGGCGCTGGTGTATCCCTGGTCTGGTGCGATTGGAGGAAGAAACACGATTAGCTGTGACAAACAATCTGACTGCGTCGCCTCTTCATATAAAACAACTGCTAGAGACCTCGATATCAAGATCCTAATTGCGAATTTTACTTTAACTGATATTTGAGCCAAAAAATATTGATATCATTAGATTCTATAAAAACAATTCTGATTTTATTGTACTGACCATTCCTGTGAAAAATGGGGGCGACTTGATGTATGTCGACTTCTCGTCCCAAGGATAAAGAGTGTCGCTGGGAGCTTCCAAGCTGTTCCAGTTCTCGTTGCCATACTACATGTAAAAATACACATCTTTACAATTACTAAGGATGAAAAATTGATTTGACCAACAACAAATAACGCAGAACTCACTCTCGTTAACACTCGCCTGAATTTTTGAGTAGACCTCCTTGAACATTGCTGGAACCACGTGTTCATTTTCGACTGCCTAAAAACAAGACAGACAATTTTTCAGAATTCCGTTTATTTTTGTCAACGATTGCACGCATTAGTTATTAGTTCGCAAACCAAAAAATGTCACCTGAATTTCGTCTCGCGATGGCCAGATCTCATGTAAAAATACATTCTTGCCTTCAGCAGATTTGCCTAAAACGATTCGTATGAACATCAGAGAAATGGTGCAGACACACACGAGGAATAAAATGAGTACTTAATACCCAAATCAAAAAATAACAAACGTTCATACTATTTACGAGGAATAAAATGAGCATATACAGAGTATTAATAATAGATTGCAATTTTTGTTTATAAAAAATATATATCTAGTTATATTCGTATTCGTTAAATATAGGTTGTTTATTTTAAAAAATAATTTAAAAGTTCAAAGTTCACGTCTAGGAAAAATACTGACCTATAGGTTCGGTTTCAAAGTCTATTAATACTGTTCCGGCCAACGCATAGGCAATGACTAAGAGCGGTGAGGCCAGATAGTTTGCTCTGGTATTGGGGTGGACTCGACCCTCGAAGTTACGGTTTCCGGACAGGACACTGACGGCCACGTGGTCACCCTAAAGACACACGGAAGACGCCAAAATTCAAACAAAGCTGATCCACTAATTGAACACGACGTGAACAAAAAAGTAGATAAATACCTTTTCGATTGCTTCCACAATGGAGTCGGGGAGAGGTCCGCTGTTACCGATACACGTCATGCAACCGTATCCGACAATTTCAAACCTAACGGACATAAAAAATCCCTTAGTAAATCAAATAACATTCAAGAAAACACCTGTTACATCCACTCAAAGGACCTGTGGATGCCGTTCGAATTGAATTCACAATTTTATCAGCATTTTAGAATGACAGAGCAGCCGAATTTTGTACCAATACAAAATATTCGAAAGTTTAACGCCAACATTACACGACAGCACATGACAAGTCGCTAAATAGATGGACAGTCGACAGTCTCAAAATATGACTGGCGACACTCACCCGAGTTTCTGAAGGTAGGGCGCCACGCCGCTGGCCTGCAAGTAGTAGGTGACCACACCACTGCCCGGCGACAGACTAGTTTTGACGTAGGGCGGCACTGACAGACCCAACTCCACCGCCTTCTTAGCCAGCAAACCTGAGATGACAAGTTTCAATTACGCCCTGTTTGTATTTTTTCTGTTGTACCTTTGCGCAGTTTGATAGCTCAGAGCACCTCGATGATTTATTTTTTGGGATCTCGACTAGTTTTATCATTTTTAATCAAAGTGGTACTGATTCAACCATTTGGACTAGATAGAACACGTCTCGTGTTGGATTCGAGTGACGACGGAAGCTCACCTGCGCCAAGCATGACCGACGGGTTGCTGGTGTTGGTGCAGCTGGTGATGGCCGCAATGACCACCAGGCCGTGTTTCATCAAATACTCGTTGTTCTCGTGGATGAAGGGGGTGGTCGCGGCCAGAGTGTCCGGGGCCAGACCGAAACCCTTAAAGCCCACCTGAAACGCAACCGGTATAACTAATCGCTCATACAAGATAATCTCAAGTGGGAGATATATGGGGCTGTCCTGTTGTGGTCACGTACCTTGTTGGTGAGACAGCTGAGGAAGTCGTCCTTCATGGTGGCCACTGGCACGCGATCCTGAGGTCGCTTTGGACCGCTGACCGACGGAGTCACGGTGGTCAAATCTAGTTCGGCAACCTGGAACGGACAAATGACAGAACAGTCGACCATTAAGCACTACGGTTTTACTCCAGACGTATCTGAAATTGCTAATGGTATCATCGGCCATCTACATAATTAATTGAAAATTCAAATATGGTCGATATTTAATCACCTCAGAGAATACAGGATCCTCAGTAGAATCTTGATAATTCCTGAACATTTTAACGGCATTCAAATAACCTCTGATGAATTTCAAGTTCTGATCATTCCGGCCTAGAGAACAAAACATTTTTTTAAGAAATGGCTGGCGTCACGTCTACGGAGAACACCAACTCTTCAACTCTTTTAAAAAATAAAAACCTTTGCAAAATATATTTTATGTGAACGCCTGCAAAATGCATCGATACAACTTTGGAATGATCAATCTTATTCATTTTACCAGTCTGACTGAGGTAGTCCATGCTTTTCTCGTCGATGGGAAAATATCCGATGGTGGCTCCGTATTCGGGACACATGTTGGCGATGGTCGCGCGGTCAGCAATGGACAGTTCGGCTACGCCCGGACCGAAGAATTCGACAAACTTGCCTACTACACCGATTTGGCGCAGGTGCTACAAAAACCGAACAAAAATACATTGTCAATGCCATATTTATCGGGGCAATCATGAATAAATTCAAATAAAATTGGAAATCGCAAATGGCTGAAACATGGTGATCAAATTTCAATAAGGTTTACTTTTGTAATTGTCAAGACAATGTCGGTGGAGGTAATCAGTTGCGATAGCTTGCCGGTCAGCTTGTAGCCCAACACTTGCGGCAGAACCATACTGATCGGTTGGCCCAGCATGACCGCCTCAGCTTCAATACCGCCCACACCTAATAAGAAAATATATCAGCATCTTTCGTTCAAATAAACTCATCTTCTTCAGACCATATAGAAATAAAGCAGGTGGACTCACCCCATCCCACCACGCCGAGCCCGTTGATCATGGTGGTGTGCGAGTCCGTTCCGACCAGACTGTCCGGATACAAGAATCCGTCTCGGTCGAAAACCACTCGAGCCAGATATTCCAGGTTGACCTGGTGTACAATTCCAGAACCAGGGGGCACGATCAACATGTTCTTCAGCGCCTTGGCTCCCCACTACGAAACAAAGAGTTTGACGTCACTTGCTCAATTCAACTAATCCGTGGAGAAAATGGCAGCTATTTTCTAATGACAGGGAAAATATCACGATTTTACCTTCAGGAACAGGAATCGTTCCTTGTTCCTTTCGAATTCCAGAGTCTGGTTCTTATTTAAGGCGTCCGAGCTGAAGGATACAGAGAATAAATGACATTGCACTGAATAGAATCGGTAATTTCTTCTACTTAAGTAAACAGAAGAAATGGAATGAAACAAAAAGATATTCCCAGAAACGGAAACGACCACATCCAGTTTAAAACACGAATCAACATTAATTCAGGATATAAGTTACAAATTTAGTATTACATGGTTTCGATGAGCTGCAGGGACTAATCTGGAATTATGAAGCACTTTGCTGTTTACCTCTAAAAATGAGATGGCCGACTAGCACCAAGGTTGTTTTGCTATCAGGCTGATAGATATATAAACTTATTTATAGTTGGTTCGTCTTTGTTTCATACACCGCAGATCTAACTAGGGATAGTAAAAATGGAGAAACCAGGGAATGGGGGTGTTCGCTCAATTTTTAAGACTGCACTTAAAATCGTTTTAGTGGGAAAGGTTAAGCAAGCTACATGCACTAGACTGGTATCCAGTAATCTGAGTTTGCGGATCTGCAAGCAATCAAACACAAATACAGTGAAGCAAAGGTTCAAATTTGTTTCAGTTATTATTCTATTCGAACTCAAAGAGAAAGACAGCATCCGTTTATGGTGAGAAATGAGAAAACTGCGTTACGATTCTAGCCAAAAATAATTTGAAATTGATCAATAAAATTCCGAATATTAATTCATGAATTCTATATTTATTCATCGAATTAGTCTCTCGCATTCTAAATTTAAACCCGCAAATTTCATTTGTAGAGTTTCTCGCCTTTTTGATCTGGATAAAAGATTGTCGTTTATCAAAACAAACTAAAAAAATTACACCATGTGTGGAAATGATTGAACGAATACATATAAAAGCTATATCTAATAGTCAAGATAATAGAACTCTCAAAATTAAACTATTTGGTACGGGTTCATTGTTTTATATACCGGTACATGTACAGTAAATCATATTGTGTTCAGATTGAGCTACCTTCGCCTAGAAAGGAAACGACGAAAGTCTCGGAAAAACCACACTCGACGACGAACCAGTGGCCAATTAAAGCAACACGAGCAAGCATAAAGCGAAAAGGAACGACTTGAGAATTGCAGAAGGATGAGAATAGGGCGTGCTGTGGAGTGCGGGGAACACTAACCATTGGGACCTGAGCTGATGGAAGGGGCACACTGGATCTACAAGTGGGGCCCCGGAGTACTGAACGGCGCTGGCGAACAGTTTGTGATGGTGCCCGCATAGGTTAGGGTTAGCGTTCGGTGGCGTGACGGCAGGGCGGCCCACCGACGTCACCACCGGGACGGGCGTCTGGTCACACTGGATGCAGCGACGGCCGCCCTCCGCGCCTCCGCCCGGATTCGGTGACGGGTGGTTAAGACTGACGGGAATTCAAAAACAGCGACTTACAAAACAGTAGTGGCCACAACAAATGGCCATACCGAAAAACCTAATCATATTTTAAGAATGTATCGAAATTGGGAAATGCGTCCGAATACAACTCAAAACTCACCAAATCACGAATCAATTAATGAACCACGAGACTTCATAAATCGATTAGTTTCGTTTTTACAAATATATGTTTTGAAATAGTAGTTTTCGATTTTTTCTTCTTGGTTTTGAATTAAAAAAAAAATAGAATGGGAAGAAGAACGTCTGGGTTATATTCATAATGGGGATTGTGCCCGGAGGAAAATACGAACAAGATTTGGCGAAAAACTCTTCAAATATAATAATAGTAACTATTATTTAAAATGAAAAAATTAAACTAGGAAACCGTGGGAAACTGACGATACAGATAAGACGATGACGATACACACCAACAAATTTCCACGAGAGATGTGGATGTGGTAAATTTGTTGATGTGTATCGTTATCGTCTTATGTGTAGCGTCAGTTTCCCACAGTTTCCTTTTTTAATTTTTTCATTTTAAATAATAGTTTACTATTATTATATTGGAAGAGTTTTTCGCCAAATCTTGTTCGTCTTTTCCTCCGGTCTATCCCGGGCACAACCGCCATTATAAAATAAAAATGCTTTCGAAATAAACTTTACAAATTAACAAATGTCTATTAAGAAATCAACGTTCAATCGATTCAAGTCAATTTGAAAGACAATAGATTGGTACACGATGAAAAAGAACTAACAACTAAAATGACTATTAAAAAAAGTAATACAAATTAACCCACTGTCAAAATTGACTTCATCCCAGCGCCACCTAGCGACTGTAATGTGTTCTGAAAAGCTACGAGCAGGATTACCGTATTGAGTTTTAGAAACTGGACCCCGACGTCTACCACTAGCAGTGTCAGTTTGAGCACACAATGCCAATTGCACGTCCGCCAGTTTTGTGCTAGACGCAAACGTCCACTTTCCTACGAAACTCTTCGGAAAAAAGTTAAACGTCACTCACGATCCGGCAAAGTCCACCTGGACCGAGTGATCGATGACCAGGTCGGAGGGACAGATGGGGTTGATGCGGTCCGGATCGCCACCCAGGGACTTGACGGCGTCGCGCATGGCGGCAAAGTCCACCACGGCCGGCACTCCGGTCAGGTCCTGCAGGATGACGCGAGCCGGCTTGAAGGGGACCTCGATGGACTGGCCGCTGGCCTGGTGTCGCTCCCAGTCCAGCACGGACTGCACGTCCTCCGCGCGCACGTGGAAACTGTCGCAAGAGCGGACGGCATCTTCAAGCAGCACACGGACCGAGTAGGGCAGGCGAGCTGGATCAAAGAGCATGACGCATAGGTTACACAGAACGCTGCCTCAAAACATAGAACCCATTATAGACAAGTGACAATACCACAACCAATCAAAAGATTTGTTCCTATCCTTTTTAATTAATAAAAAACACAGATAACAATTAAATTCACCTGAGTTTATTTATAGCACTATTATTTAATAAATCACGAGAACAGATGCAGAACAGATAACCAATTATATTGTTATTCAAAAATAGTAGATAATGATACCGATATAAGGAATAATAAGATGTAAGGGGAAAATTGCTTGGACTGCAATTAAAAATCGGCAACAACATCGTCAATAAACCTAAGTTTACGACAGATCTTCAAAGGCTTCATGTATTCGTGAAGATCTGTCGTAAACTTAGGTTTATTGACGATCTTGTTGCCCATTTTTAATTGCAGTCCAAGCAATTTTCTCCTTACATTCTTATAATTATTTTGTTGTTACAGTAGTACATGTATTTTGACTACTTGAATGAATTATTGATAGCATCGAATTAGATAAAATCTGAAAGTATCTTAGAATTAAATTAAATTGCAATTTTTTTAAATAAAAACACAGATAACAATTAACTTCACTTTATAGCACCATTATTTAATAAATCACGAGAACAGATGCAGAGCAGATTATTTTGTTGTTACAGTAGTACATGTATTTTGACTACTTGAATGAATTATTGATAGCATCGATAATGTTTGTCAATTTTACACGTTTCTCTAACCCAATTAACGTCCGATCAGTTCATTTGAAAGCAAGTTGAGGCGCCAACATCCAACCAAAATGAACAAACTTCCACTCGACCAGAAACAAGGGAAGCTGAGGAGGGAGTTGCATGGCCGATACAATGCACTGAGATAAACTCATTGTCAAATGTAAATAAAATCACGCACGTCAAGCTCGACAAGGCACTCGCTCGTTCGTCCATGAGCTGATAGCTGCGGGGAAACATGTGATTCTCCATTCTCCCAATTCGTGTAAAGCCAAAGTCCAAGGTGGTAAGTGTAACGAGAAACTCGAAATCGACGGGGGTTGCGAAACCTCCATATTTACGATGGACGTTGCAGAAACACTTGTACGTGTACTGGGGACGCAGAATTTCAAAACACGAGTGTTGTGAAACTCTTCGTCGAAGTTCACACAAATATTTTTAGTTGTTTTATGCATCCGGGTATTTAAACATTTAACAAAATGTTTATTAATATGTCGACTAACTAAATAATTACAGGAAAATATTGAGGATAATTTGAGTCACAAACGCATTAACGGATGCACCATATCTTAAAGGATCTAATATGAAATGAAATCAAATAACATTTCTGTTAAGTGTCAAAAACCTTTTTATCTTAAACAGGTGTGCGGAAATATTTTTAACAGCGATATGCTGATCTACTGATACCAATTTTTGTTCCGATATATCGTATACAAATTTGTATTTCATTCTGCTTACCATATTTAACTGAATCCAATTGGGTTACATCATAGTACTTGTAATTTTGGCCGCCAATCTCGATGGACTTGATCAAATTTTCGTACGGGTTTACACCTGATGAAATAAAATACATGAAAATAGAGATTAAAAAAAAATTAATGAAACTGCATAAAATGTTTTTGGACAATATCCGGATCCCAAAAACTTTTTTCGGGATCTATTTCCAGCGCGGTTTCTCGTTTATTCGATCCCGGGGGTCCTGATGACAATGTGCCACCCTCGAACATCACTGACACAATAATATCTCTTGTAGAGGTTTTTCTTTTTACTTCATATCGTCTAGACAAGTTTATCCCAACAAGGACATTCGCTTATTTATTTCCCCGCCAGCAATTTAAGTTTCATCCCCATTTCGTTGTTCAACTTCAACGAACAAGTGGTCGAACAACAAACAGGGGAAAAAAACCAGCAAGTGGTTTTGAGCACAGAACGTGACGTCAATTAAGAAGGCTGGTGACTTGTGGCGTTGCGCTGACAGACCGATGCGCGATGCTCACCAAACATCATCCTCAATTGCATTTTCTACTATTCCCCCAACGCAGGCCTTCAGGACAACCTTGACATCCAATAAATCAGTAGCTCTAGTGCGTCTTGCGCAACCACATCACATGCGATCACAATGGGACGTTCACCAACGACTCTTTTCATAGAATCTTGCCAGGCGATCGGAAAAATGTCGAAAAGTGTGGAAAATCGCCGATCTAGCAAACCAGAAATTGACAAATAATTTAATTGACTCATGACATTTGACAGTCATCAGGGCGATCAAAGAGGTGATCAGAGTAAGAAGTGTTTAGTGATGAAATGGGAATCCAGAGTACATGCACTGTACATGTGCAATCATTCCTTTGGATTTAGTACTGTACCGACTTGATCACAGCCTTGACCTCGTAATAGCGTCAAGACCTTGGTCAGCAAGTCAGCTGAGCCCGCAGAATAACTCGAGGTCACATTCCAAGTATGCATGAACACTAATTGGGCATTATTTATTACAATGCACAGCAAAGGACATTTTTAGGCGCAAATTTTGTACAACTAGCCATCAGTCCTTCGGGAACGGTGGAATTTCCCTAATTCGCCGGAAAACCTACGCGTGGTCCTCCGGGACACAGGTTGACCACTACAATTGTAGACCTGCCTACAACCAAACCAAACGCAAACTTCGGGTTCCGAATAAACTTAATTGTTTCCCCAATTGCACCAGACAACCCTACAAAAGGTGATAAGAAGCCGAGAAGGTCCTGTAGTCGAATGGGCTGATTTGCACGTCAACATCAAGATGCCCCAATGAAGGAAGGCGGAGACAAGACCTTTCGATCAATGTAAGTCCCCGCGCCTTGTCCGGCTCCTCACGATCCCAGATCATAGCAAAATGTCACCGCAATTGACAACAACATTAGCCGGAATCTCCTGCTCCAGCCAAAATTGAACATCGAACAGACACAACTGAATTAGCCATGCGAGAAAAGGAAATTTCTTACCGCGGGCCGCCATTATCGCACGTCCACAACTCACGTCGGGTCACTCGGCTGTGAGCGCGCGCGATAGCATAGGACTACTGAAGACTATCGAATGGGACTGGACAACAGTCGATAGTATTGCGATATCTTAAGAAACTATTGAATATACCTTAAATGACATTGTAAGACTTGTACGGTTTCAGGTGCACGTTAAACACCCCTATCAAGGTAGCTTTTACTAAGCCTGGGCTAGGTAAAATTGCCTGGTCATCTTCTGAGGGGGCTGAGGGGTTTAGGGCGAACTGGCTGGTGGACCTCCTTAACAAATATCTGTCATTGTAAAACTCGATTGTTTCCACCAAGACTATCGAATAGTCTTAATCTGTCGATAGATCACAATCGAGCAATTTACGATCAAGTTAACGATTAATGCTAGATAGGATTTTTGGTAACGATTTTTGTAGTACCGAACATTACCGATTACTAGTAATCGTTGATAACATTATAGCCGCAGATATCGTTACCAATTAAAAGTAACCGATTGTCACTTTCTGGCTTTGCGTGAGTTTCAAATTGGTCTTTGAAATTTTTTTTATAGAAAAAAGCATGAATTGCGACGATAGAAATAAATCAAACTATGAGTTATTCAAACTATTATTAAAGACACAAAAATGAGACTTCAACCACTGCACTTATCGGAAAAACACGAAACATATTTATTTGCATTATCACCATCGCAATGTGCAAAAATTACAAAAAAACATAGAGCAAAGCTTGACCATAATTTATAGATGTGTTAAGCTCTTAAAACTTGAAACCAGGAACTAATTTTAACAGGCGAATCATATTTTTTTAATCTAATTCTTCTGCGTACTTGATCCGCTTGGCTAGGAATTGAAACTTAAAATATGCATGGTCTAGCAAGACATACATGTTTGTAAATATACAGTAAATATCAATTCTAGCTACTGAACGATTGCCTTAAATTTTAGTTGCACTTTTTTATTTTTGGTATCATGTGATAAAAAGTCTACGTCATATTTTAATTCAAACAGATTTCATAGCTCAAAATTTAAACACAGTTTTGAATGTAAAGAACAGGAATTCCATACCATTCTTTACGGATGAAGGCTATAAGTGTATCTAAAATCTAATTAATTTATTGAATCTGTAATTGGTAACAATTGCATAAATAAGGCATTTGGATAGAGGCAATTTATTATTTCACTGTATATTTAAGCTACCACTTAATAGTGCCGCGCTGCCAAGGTGCCCACTCAGTTATCAGTAGAATACAAAACCGGACAAGTAACCAATCACTCAATTATTTAGCTAACAAAAACATTCAGCTACGACAAGTGCAAAAAAGGTAGGTGTGATTGGGGTCGGTGAGGAAACATTCTACGTACTTTTCGTGCTCAACTTTAAACCGAACACTACACAGTCTAGTCAGATGGTAAAACATGTTTCTAATTTGGCTAAATTAAGGCGGATTGACAATGATCCCGAATAAATTCTCGTCGTTTTTAAACACAATCGAAGGATGATGAGTAATGTACAAGTGAACAAGAAATGTCATCTTTGAAATATAATCTCCAACCATTTTCCACAAGTTTGGCAACATTTGTGCCACACATCACACTTTACACTGATTTGGTTTCAAATGTGCGGTTATATAACTATATATATATATATAAATTTCGGCCAATATATTTTTTCTCTCACTCACGATTCGATAACGAAAGTCTCACCAGACCTACGATGTCACGAACAGATTCTAGTAACTTCGAACAGGCCAAAAAACGGTTCGTACATTCTCAATTGAGTTCGACCTCAGCACGATCGCTAGCAAACTGAAATCTTGGCGAGCAAGAGTGACAACACGTTTGTACAGTAGCACCGAACTACTAACACGTAAGAAAAATGCTAATTAAGAACAATTATTAGCCACTTCAACTTTTCAGCACTCACAAACATCATTTCACGTTACAAGACCAACAATATTTTGTTTGATACTGATCGCTTCCAATAAAACTGAAAAAGTCTTCCAACGAAATTTGTAAGAAATGTACTTTCCAAACTAGATAATAAAGAACGTAACCCTGGTCGAGAACAAATTCGGTGACGAGGTTGGTTAAATTAAACAAAAATTGAAAATAAAAGTTGTTCATCTTTACAAAGTTTATATTTATAATCCGGCGAGCTCCATAAAAATACAAGATAAAGGCTGTATGAGATTACTATCAGAAGTTAATTATCTAAACTCCTATACAGAAACAATTAAATTATAAAAAAATAAGATTGTTGTGATGACTGCACCAGTTCCCGAGAAATATTATATGAAACTTAAAACAAATAAGAGAATCGTATTTTCGAAAGCTAGCTTGAATATTTTGTTTTAAGTTTCAATTTTCTCGGAAACCGGTGCAGTCACCACTAAAATCTTATTTTTTATTATATTTTTTTGGAGGCTCTTATCACGAATAAATAAGGCCTTTCTTATCCAATCGGTTTTAGCGGTCTTGATTTATTTACTTTACACGGGCAATAAATAGGATGCCCAGTTACAATATTGATTTCAGTTAAAATGTTCGAACATATAAAAATAGACAATTTCTGAATCTCAGGAACAATAAAAGTTCTCGTCGTCGCAAGTGGCTTCCTGCTCACACGCCACACTGTTCTCTCCACTTACGCTCCTACATCTCCCCCTGGTGGGTGGCGCCAGCCGTCCCAATATATTTTTTCTGTACAAAAGTAATTATTTATATAATTAACTTCTGATCGTAATCACATACAGCTTTTATCTTGTACTTTTATGTGGAGCAGATGAACAACTTTCCTTTTTAAATTTTGTGTAATTTAACCAGCAGACCTAGTCACCGAATTTGTTCTCGTCCAGCGTTAGTCTTTATTGTCAAATGTTATTACATCGGCGACTCCCAACATTTTTTAATACTTAAAAAAACTGTAATGCATTTTTAAAAATATTTTTCGCTCGTCAAAATCGTCGTCGTTGCTACAGGACCTCAACTCCATCAAGATTGAATCAATTTATTCTTGTAAGTTTCAAGTGTCTTCCGCTATATTCGATAAATCTTTTGCGCGCTTATAGACTTTATATTAAATGTCAAAAATGAAACTTGCGCTTTCATAATGAATGCGAAGAATATTGAGCGAAATTCACCTGACCGAGAATGTCTAAAACTTCAGACCAGAAGATAGCAAGTTCGATTAAAAAATAGGTATATTCAAAATCTATATGCGTGCTTCAATGGATAAAAATTACTCAACTGAAATACAGCACCTTGTTTGGACAAGATTCTCGCGGCGAGAAAATCTATCAACTTAATACCCCCTTGCCACTGGATATGTCGATTTGAATGTCTATAATAAGTCATGATTGAAAGGACATCCCGAATTTATTGTTTCGCACAGTACAGGCCGATGCGACTTGATATATATTCTGAACTAAATTTTTTCCTATTTGGTCACTGGATTTATAAGCTCGAGTCACACAAGGTCAAAGTGCTGTGGTACGCACGCCGTTAAAATTAATATTCTTTAAAAGCACATGGATACACGCATTCTATCAGTTGGGGGATGATACTAGAAAACGAAAATATTAGAATCGAGGGGCTTACCGGGCTAACTCATGAGTCTTGTACTCTTAATGCGCCATCACAGATTTCTAGAATTTTGTGTACGCCACATGCCGGTAACAACAATTATAATGTTTCACGCTAGATAAACAAGATTATTCGGAATAATAATAATAATAATAATTACATGTGCACATATTTGCTGGCTGCATAATAAAAAGTACAAAAACGAATCACTTAAATTAAAAACAAAAAACATTTGAAAATTTACAATAAATGTGAAAAATAGCGGCATCCATCAAATTAGCTTAGATTAGGATTACAAATGTACAGAAGGCTGCTCTCAATTTCCTTTCATCAATCTTCGCCGCTACATTTCAGGATTAGACGCACCCAGTCTACGCAAAATCCTATTTCACCAAAGGCATTAACCTTTGCGTTGGATGAACCAACGCATTAAGCCCAGAAGCAGTCGTTAATTCTGACAAAAATATACAAAGCTGCATAGATGACGAGGGCGCGGTTTCTCTTTATGTCAAGAGCATGTATCGGGTCATTGGATGTGACCTAAACGAAATATTTGTCCCAACTAGCTAAAGAACAACCCCATTAAGCGATTGCTGTTTACGACTGCAGAACGCTCAGATTTCATTATCCAAGATAGATGTTCGGCTACAGAAGACCTTACTATAAAATAAAGCGTATGTATATTATGTGTCAATTCAAGCGCATGATAAGATCACGTTGTCGTTAAAATGGACTCCGTCGTCGATGACAGATTGCTAAACGCTTAAGGCTAAAATCTTTAAAATAATCAGTCTTCGGAATGCTTCCCTAAACTCACAAAGATGCAACACGTCAAATGAAAGCATCTGGTCACTACTATAAATCGAAACACGCCAAGCTAAAAAACCAAACAGATCGGCATTTGTTAAATATTGTTTGAAGAAATTTGCGTCAACCACAGCTTCATTTAAGCGTACATTTGCGAGGATCTGTTACAATTTAGACGAAGCTAGCGTAGGGAAATACCTGCCGAGCAAACCATGCCGGATACCTTAAGAGGAGGGAACTGGTCATTTCTTCTGATGATTATACTTGATTTGATGCAGCTCCGATTCTAATTCGCCTATGCGCTGTTCCTTTAGATCCAGGAGATCCTTCAGATCTTTCATTTCGACAAGCTGTTGATTGTACGCCTTTCGGAGCTATAATATGGCAAACAAAAACAAAAATGTAAAAATATAATGTTGCCTGAGAAACAATATTAAAAATGGATGAGTTGGTTATGTAATGTGACCTACCTCTTCCTCGGTTTTGGGACTGACCATGTCGACGATTTCAATGTCCTTGTCATTGTCGAAAGTGATGAAGGTGGCAGTGGGCAATTTGTGGGCGGTCACAATGTCGCACAGCATGACGTCACCGTTGTTTGTGTGATTGGTGGTGGACTGGGTCGTCATGGATCCCCACACTTGACGGATTCTTTGAAATTTGGAACCATAATTTTCATTTCTAATGGGTTGTTTAGAGAGGTTAAAAAATTGATTCAGGTACAGGCAAAATCATGCAAGAGAGAGAAATGATAACTAGCAGTTGCAGGTTTCAAAAACACAACTAATTAGCAATCACACTAAGCAAAACTATACACAAACAACGAATTAAGATTGCAACCTAGGTGACAACTATGAGAACTCTAGGAGTTCCTAATACAATTCCAAGCAAAAAGATTGGAGAAGAGGTAGACCCGATGAAATACGGCGATGTGGAAACAGTTGAAGAGCGCAATCCACTTACTTGTCGTTGCAGTCTCCTTCACTCTCCGAGTGAACCTGGTCCGAGTGAACTCTGTAGTCCGCCTTGGTTTCCTGAGATATGAACATGAACTTCTTTTCGTTGTTGCGATCCGACGTGATGAGGCTCTGGTCACGAGATTTGTAAAGCACCGGCTTGTGCGTCCGAGCAATCATTCCACTCTGAATGGAGGCGATGATAAAAATGCTCATGACATGATCGATCATATTAGAGAAAAAACGAACAAATTGATTCAAATTATATTTTGATCGCAAGTAAACATTTTAAACATTTAAAATGGTCTACGCTAATGAAACTGGGTGTGAGATAACTTGCCTTCAGAGATATGAGCAACGGATTTCGCGTCTTTCCTTTGAGCCACTCCTCTGCCGACAGTGACGGAGAAGGTGCGGCCGTATCTGGATAGAGATCCTCCTGGAACTGCTCAGACTGTTGCAAAAATAAATAAATTAATTTATCTGCAATGACAGGCTCTCGACTCTGAACGGGATTCTGTAGCGGATTAAACTGAACCGAGTTTGTACCTTCCTGGGAACAATCATGGAAATGGGTTCGACTGTGTTCTTGGTGGCGTGGAGCTTGTAGAAACGGAATATCTCGCAGGTGTAGACGTTGACACCTCGCTTGGGCATACAGCCTAGACCGCGTTGCGGGAAGCCAGACAGGAACTGGTTGAGGTAGTGGCACCACGGCGCCTCGTCCACTATCTCGTAGTAGCGGATGCTGCCGTCGCCCTTCCCTGCCAGATACGCCATTTTGGCGTCGTGATCGTAGTATGGAAACAGCACACCGGATGACGAGTCGATGTTCTCTATCCGAAGCGGTTTGGTCAGATCGTCCTGAAACGAAAATTAAATTTTAAAATAAATTCTTATTAATTTCTATTAAATCCTTGTAGCGCTTCGTGTCAATGTATGCAAATCGCCATCCAGCGATCAATACTGATACTATATATTTATTCACTCACAAATTTCACATTGACATAACAGTTTACAAAGCATTGCAAAGCGAATTTGTCCAAAAATGGGAGTTGTGAAACTCACCTGTGACCAGACGGCCCACTGTCGATCGCTGAAGCGTGAGAAGCCAGACGTAAAGACACGACCAGTGTCACCTAGATACACCACCTTAGACGCTTTGGAGCCGCCGTGACACAGGCCTGAGCGCAGGACGGTGCCGGCACGGGGATCGATGATCCGGAGCAGCTTGTCCTTGCAGGTGGTGGCCAGTAGACTGCCGTCACGATTGAACGACATGGAGTAGATAATATCGGGGTGACAATTGATCACGTTCACCGCCTCGCCAGTGCTGATGCACCACACGATAATCTGAAAAGAGCATCCGAAAACGATATTTGAATTAACAGTGGATAAATATTACCAATTTATGCGAACAAGCATGTACATCCACTTAATTTCCACAAAATAATCCTAGGAAGTAAAAAAAATGGAGTAGATCAAGTCGGAGTGACAACTGATAACGTTCACTGAGTCGTCTATCTACGGAACACAAACTCTTAAATTGTTGAAATATTTCATTCGACTCCGAAATGCACCACTGAAGCAATAAAATGTCAATAAAACATAAGTTCACAGAACTAAATTAAATACTACTTGGACATTGTTCAAAACACATTTTATACATTAGCTGTTTCGATCATTAATCAAGTCCAATTATTAAAATTGTTACATTGGCAACAGTTAACATGTCCGATGGGTTGTTGAGTGAGGATTTGTTGGCACGACTAGCGAATGATCAACCGAGTGTGCTGTCGTTAAGAACCCAATAATGATTACGTATAATTGTTGAAACCGTTTGATGCAGTGGTGTCTATTTACCAGAAAATCGAAGCCGGCGCTCAGCAGAACATTCTCCGCTGTCGGGTGCCATTCGATGTAGGCCACCCGTCGTTGGTGTCCCTGCAGGTCCACCAACCATTCATTCAAATTCTGCTTGAGACCCTCGTCGGGAATGTACCAAAGCTTGATCTAAAACAAACAGCAGATTGTTAGAAACGAACAACATGATAACAATAATAAAATATCATTGCGACCGGAAATCTACAAGTTTCTTTTTCAATTGTGGATGGAATTTGGGTGGCGATGGTGATTAGCGCTTGACGGGTGGCGCGGAAGTTTTTAATTTGCGCTCATGGGCAAAAATGCGGTTGTCATAATGAACGTCTAAAGGCACATACAACGCGACGCTAAGCTAATAACACCATTCGGATAATTTGTTGACTTCCACAACTGTTGATACCAAGCCACCATTAACAGCTGGCAAACAGTTTCAAAATTAGCAATGCAATTGCGGCAACACGAAACAACCAGCAATTAAGGAAAATTAACGGAACGAGACAGGCAAATGTGGCAACAATGGCGTCATGCAACTCTCTCGCCTCGTCCTAAAGACAAAGTAGGCCAGGGCTCTCGCCCAGGCATACGCTTGCTGCCAGACACAATGACGTGACCAATGGTCAGGTAGTGCCGCAGACTAGACGACGATGACGAGTGCCAAATCGTTCCAGGAAGTTTGGGCGACGCTCTTTGAAGATTTGAAGTTGCGACACGAAGACCATTTCGTCTCTTCTATATGATTTTCGCCAATTTACCGTGCAGTCGTCGGAACAGGAGGCGATCATGTTGTCGTTGAAGGGATTCCACGCCAGATCTAGCACCGGACCGCGGTGTCCGGTCACCTTGGGAAGGTTCATCTCTGCGCGGCCCACCTGAGAACAAGACTCGCAAGATTAATTTTCAACCAAAAACAAATTATTTTTAGTTTTCTTTATTGTACAATAAAATTAAATTACAATATTAAAAATCGTGCATTTGGCAAAACATTCAGAAATTGAATTCAGTGTGCTGCATGCAGGAAGCACTTTCTTTTAAATAAATAAGAGCAATCATAATCTAAGGTCACAGGGAGGAAACATGTCACAAAAATGGATAGATTGCTCCAGTAAAAAATTGATCAATACAGCGACAATAAATGAAACCTGATTTTGCGTCTTCAGAAATAGCGAAAAATAAATTACAAATTCTCTTATTGCGCTTGCTTTGACGCTCACTTCGAGTTTTATTGAGTCATGGTTTGTGTGTACCTTATCGAGCGGCAACACCAGGAAGGCGCCGCCCCCGGCCACCTCAGTGACGATGGCCACGAACTTGGGATTGACGGCGCAGAAGTGGCTATCGTGCGCATTCTTGGTTATCTTGACGTTATCGTAGCATCGATCCCGTTTGGCCGGATTACCGAACACGTGGCGAAATTTCGAGCTCCGCACACCTTTGAATCCCATCTAGATTGGAAATAAAAAAATGCAAAAGTCGATCGATTAAGCGCACATCAAGACATTTGTGGAATATTTATCACATGTACGACAGATTTTTCATCGATTAAAAACGTCTTTTTTCCAAAAAAGCAAGTGCCACACCCACACACTGCATCGAAAACCCAATAATCTGATAATCTCGAATAAAAAAGGTGACCTCTTAATCAAAACGATAAAAAGCGAGAAATGAAGGCTCTAAAATAGATATCGATGAATCCAAATAACGAAATCACAGAGTAATGAACTTCTAGTGAATCGATTTCCTGAAAATATTAATCTAATTGCTAAAACACTGAATGCATTTGTAAAGAATATCTCTGGTGGCAAAAATTTCTGAGGTTTCTGAATTTAAGCTCACAGATTTGGAGATTTGGTCGGTGTCGAAATCTCTTTATGCTCCCACATAAATACTGTTTATGCGTATTTGTATAGTGGGAATGGATTTGGAGAAACAAAACTAAATCTTTTCTCTCGGCTACGATAAAGCCGTGTCATTCTAATTACCCGTCTGCAAAATATAGGCCACGAATGTAGCTTATTCAAAACCGAAGTAGCTGTCTGCCTTGCGAAGCTATTCTGGTAGCAACAGCAACAGCAATATATTGCAACACAACTTCGAATGTATAAGCACCAGTCGCCAAAAATTAAAGCAATCCTCGGTGGTCCACGGAGATATGTTCCCAAAATATGTGCAACAACCCAAAAATTTGACTAAGACGTACCTGCGGGGCGTCCCCCATCTTGGTTGTGGACGGAAACCGGAATTGTGAGACCTGACCAAAATTAGTGCTAAAATAAATAAGTAAACAAAAAAGAAAAACAAAAGGACGCAAATAAATAAAAAGTGCGTATGGTGCACGAAAAAATCATGGCAACAAGCAGTCAAATAAAATAATGAAGGCAAGATTTGGGCAAAACGAATTTAAGAATCAAGCAACGTGGATTAACTTTTTTATCACTAAAGGTAGACTCGTAATTGTGATAATCCTAAATTAATATTTTTTTGGTACAGCGTATTTTCGTCTGAAAATACTCAGAACGAAAGATAAATAGTTCTTGGTGAACGTCGATAGCAATCTTACCCAGAGTCAACACCGCGAAACCAAAAAGAATAGGCGCCATTAATCGTGGCTGCTGTTGGCAATGAGGGGAATGGGGGCTAGGTGGTGGTGAGGGGGTGCAATGCTCCTAGCTTCGCAAAACTCGAGACGAAGTTTATCTTCGCGGTCAAACACCACACCCAAAGATAGAGATGCGTCTTCGAATATAGCATAGTCCCCAATTGGCATCTGTTTTTTGGCAAATGGTTTCGCGTCAAAGCATAAAAAAAAATCGGGGCACACGTACTTGAGATGGTAAGCAACAAAGAAACCGATAACAGACACAAATTATTGTTGTTTACAAAAGTATCCGTCAACATTGAAACCAAACTGATAAACATTAGACTTTCTTTCAAAATAAATAATTGTACGAAAAATTCGAATTTATATGGTCAAGCCAACAAAATATCTTTAATTAAAAAAGATGAACCGACGTTTAGATTTATACAATTTCATAAATAAATTTGCTCGCCCACATAGAAGCAAGAATGCAAACTGCCACCCAAAATATTGTCGTATATTTCCTAACCACACCTCGTGAATTGTAGAAATAAAATTGCCACTGCTAAGGAGAACTTCCATTTGCATGGTGAAATGAATATGGTGAAAATAGTTTTACTGTAGAAACATCTCTTCTACAAACAAGTCGCACACTTAAATAAACAGTCGGAAAAATGACACAAAAATTGAATTGAAGCACTTGAATTTTCTCGAATTGAAGAGGTGCAAAGCATGCTGGGAGGTAGAAGGTGGACATTTCCATAGCCTCCAGCCAAGAAGGGGTAAAGAACGTACTGGTGGCGCCCCTTAGGGTAATGGGAGCACCCCATAGTGGTGAGTATGCAAACCACATTTTGGGTCTAGTGGTGACTTCTGGCAACATTGCGAGAGGAGGGCAATTTCAATTTTCCCACACTTAGCTGCAGTTGTGCAGAGTTATGTATGAGATATTCTGTATGGAATCCTGCAGGAACATGACAATATTAACCGAGCTCCCAGTTTGGCAGCCAGGCGTATTCTGTTTGTATTATTAATAAACTTTCGGGATCTAACACGCAACCCCTGTATCCTGAAGTCCACGTCTTAGCAGATCACCTGTATTGGAATTCAAATGAAACAATTCCACGTAAATAGGGTTTCCAAATTGGTGCGCACGGGGTCCGAGGAGAGCACACTCCGCAATTGCAGGTGTTCTCTTCTGAACGACGTGTCCCTGAAGTGGCATACACGATGTAATGAAATAATTATCGCCAGTTAATTATCCTCCCGATGTCAAATGCTATCTGGCTGTCTGCATATTTTATCGCCCTCACCAGTTATTTAGACAAACGCGTGTGCGCGGTCAATGTGGACAATGGGGGAGGAGAAGAGAGATTGAGTTCGAGAGAGAAGAGATAGCTAACGTCAGACTCGATTTCGGATGACGCGGCCCCGCGCAGAGTTGGACAGATGCCATACCGAAGGGGGCTAGTCGAGGACTTTTCTAGACGATCAGTCAGCCGGAACGGCTCCTCCATCTTGGAGCATAGAGGAGGCGGCACACATAATAGGAAACCGATAATATCCAACCAACGCCAAGTCGCCTGCCTACGTTTGGATTCGTTTACGATTGAACGGGTGCCCTAAATCTGATGCCAAGTCTGAGACACGGCAGCAAATATTAGAACTGACTCTTCCAGATAAAACTTTTCTCTTTTGGTACACACATCAATAATGGACTGTGCTCGGAGCATGCCCCGCACGCCACTCTTTCCATCCAGGTGCGGACGATGCTCGGAATACTACCAGGAATTCAGTTACCTGGATAATCGACTAATTACAATTACAATTACAATATGTACCCACAAGCAGCCCCCAAGAGAGGGGCCTATGGCGGGGGTCGAATGACCAG
>JAQGBY010002395.1:0-23323 GCA_034698785.1 Mycogona germanica
CGCCGGGAATCGAACCCGGGACCGCCGAAACCACAGTCAGTCACTAAACCAACTGGGCCACGACGAGTCGTACATTTTAAACAAGTAAAGAGAACCAAGAGGTGTAGTAACGTGCTCGTCATCTATTGCCGAATCGTGGTTTCGATTCCGGCCGAGACCTTCGGAATTTTTCGGGCGCGAGAAATTCCTTCGCACGCATTCTTTCGGAATTGGAAGTCAATCGTGACCCGTGTTTATACAATATTGCACACGTTAAGGGACCTAGGTTAGACCTAGGCTAGACAAAATTACCAGGTCACCCACAAATGGTGCTTTGAGGCTAGAAAGCTTGTAAGACACCTCAACGAACACTTTTTTAAAGAGAAATTTTTGGAAAATAAATTATATTTGGAAGGGGACATATATCTGGAAGTATGAAATGCTTGTGAACATGTTGTCACAATTAACTACAGAGTTGGTGGGTCGTGAAAATGAAAATTTTTTATGACGCACTAGGCAAAGGATCTGACGTCACCCGAAATCATAACACTGGGAAATAGTTATACACGAATTTTCCTCCGACTATCGCGCAACGCTACGAAAAAGCATGGGTTTCTTTAGCTTCAAGGTTCACAAACATCTTTCCTTTTGTGATGTCAACAGCCACACTGCCTCCATTTACTCCAACTGCAACCTCATTCAAACTTACCGCATTTTCAGTTCCCCATTATTTAACCCATGAACAAAATGGCCACCACATGCTCACAATCGTAACTCGTGTCTCGGCGCCCAGCGACTCTTGATACATTGTTGTTTGCTAAATTCATATCTCATGAACGCAACAACATAAGGATATGAAATAAAGTGCAATGACTAGAATTCTCGGCACTACATCCTGTGTAGATCCAGGGCGCTGTGGTGATCTTTTGAATCAGATAAGACCAAACTTCGAAGCTTACATTCGAAACGGTGAAATTGCGTTTTTTTAAAAACTGCTAATGAATCTGTGAAAGAAAAGTGTGTGTGGTCAGCACGGTAGATAAACATCAATAGCAAAAATATGGTATCCACTCTTTACAATGGTGAACATTATAGCAACAGAAAATGCTCAACATTCAAAGTACAGGTCAACATGATCCAACTTCCTAATCCATTTTTGGGCCAGTTCCACAATCTCATGCTGGTACTACTTCCAGTTTTTTAAAAAAAAGGCAAATACTCCTACACCCCACCATCCGCAGCGCTCTGAACTATATGGGTCCTATGAGTCCCTTGATTTTTGTGAGGGTCATTCGAGCAATGCATGTGGCATTGTCTATAGTCAAAACTGTAGCGTCAATCAAGATCAAAAACATAATTTAAGTTTGGATAAATATTCGTGTGTTAACGCTAACAAAATGTCTTCTAGTATTTTGTTTCATGTCTGAAAGTTGAATTTTAAATGCACACAAAAACTTTAGAATATAATTGAAAAGTTTCGTGGAATCTGGTCATCACAAGTGAACGAAAATAAACTCTCGGTACGCGCATTTCACATAGGATCCCCCGCTGCGCTTTTCAGTTGGGGCCATCAATCGACAACCAACTAATAGAATCGCTACCACAAGACCCCCTGTAGATATCTGATATATCAGCCTTTTGTATTTGTCCATGCGTCGTCGTCTGTATCAATACGTCCGCGTACACGGGGGCAGTACCCCCAACACAATACGAACTCAATCTGCAACATTGAATAGCGAAGGCGGGGTTATAGTTTACTTGTATTTTCCAAGCGATGAGAGAAACACAAAAGAAACATGATTTGTATTGTGAATGTTTAGTATCTGCGAGCATAATGGGGGCTTACCGGTTTCTATTAGCTGTAGATATTAGTGATAGGGTGGGGGGAAGCAGTAGACATCTTGGAAATACACACTCTCGATCTTGTATGTTTTTCTGCTTGTTGGTGGTCAACGTCGTTTTTAATGATCGATTATACTAACCTACAACATACAAGTAGGAATGATCTGGTGGTCTGTTAATACTAGTAATTTAAACAAACGGTTATTGTCTAGAGATTAATTGATACAGTTATCGTGAGGTCAAGATTTATTGAAAGGAGTGTCGAGTCATGTAAAAAAATGCCATAAGTTTCGAAACAAATGTGATAATTGTTTTATTATTTTATTTACATTTTTCTTAGTAAAAACACTGTTGAATTTGATAAAATAATTATCATTTATATATCGGGACGTTTGATGCGTTTGGAATTACAAATATTCATATTGTGACTCCAGCCTGATAGTCAGTAGATAGGTAAAATGTGAACGAGTGTTCGCAACACGGTTAAACAAAAATATATTATTATTACTGTGCAATATATTTAAACTTTCAATCTGGTTGTCGTTGCACATGGCAATGCCATTAAATTAATAATTCGTACACTTGCAAATTTCGATTTTAAACGATTATGAGTAAGTACAGTGTACATTTTTACCAAATATTTTTTTTTCAAAATTATTTTCAGAGAATTCTTCAATTAGGCATATACCTTTGTGACAGTGTTGTTTGTTTGACTACCCGCATGGGGGATATATTGGCATGTTTTGCCGTCTGCACTCAACCGTTGCGGATCAGACACGTTTGATTGGATGACAAATTTTGAAACATCTGCTCTTATAAACGAGCACAGCATGGTCACATGCTGGACTATTCCATTCCACAAACAGGCAAGATGGTTGGCCTATATCATAGGCCCGTATATATATTGGTAATCGTGGTATATGGTGCTATGCGTGTGCTTTTTATAAGTACCTAAGCTCTTGTCGGAGTGCTTTGATAGTCGCCGACGTATTACTACATCAACCCAGACGTTCACTATATGCAGCATACATGACAGTAATGCTTATACAGGGTGTGTTATATCTATTTACGTGTGTGTTTTCTGTTTATGAATAAGATCATACATGAACAAGAACTCCTAATGCAAATATGGTAAATTTTTAATGTAAAATATAAAATATATTTCATTAAATTAAGCGTGATTCATAGTTGGCTGTAACCTTCCGCATTAGAAATGTTGAATTTCCTGGCCCAATGAAGAGAAGGGGGATATTTGAAATGCTTATTTTTAAGCACTGTTATTATATCTAGACTATTGAATTATTACAACTATTAATATTTTTAAAAACTATTAATGTTTCATAAATACATACCATACAGTGCGATACAGTGCCACATAGTGCCAAAGTACCAGGAGGAGTACAGAAACTCCTGTTCTGATATTCAGTGAATTCAGTGAAGAAGAAAAAAAAAATGGGGAGGGCTTGTTGCATTTGGGGGACTTTTAATTAATTATATTTACAATTAAATTTCACTGAGAAAAAAAAATGTACAGGTTTCTTAAGGGGGGAATGGAGAAAACACGGGGTCCATGACAATATTTCTGCTTTCATTAAAAAATTCAGTTTTTTGTGTTTAGTGAATCCAAAGTAGAATTCGCTGAAATTGCTAAAAATTATGATCGGGGTTTCTTCCGATCGGGTTCTATTAAAACAATTGTATGTATTCCATTTAATTAATTTTAATCATTTCAATTAAATTAACATTTGGAAAGTTAGTTAATGCCTACATCTGCAGACGTTGCTCGAAATTAGAAATTGTTATCGGACTTTTGGTCCAACCTGGGCACACATTTTGGTCTTTCAAAACTGATTCTCAATATCAATTAAATTATTCTCAATACCAATATCAGTCTGCACATGCGCACAATCCCCAATGCGCATAATTGGGGATTGTGCGCATGCGCAGATGACGTTATTTGAGGATGACAATTCTGATTTGAAAGACCAAAATGCACCACCAAATGTCAAATATATTGGGTAGATTACCATAAAAATGTCGCAGACGTCTTATGTGCAGCGTTTTCGGCCTCAACTTGTTTTACATGCAATCGTTCTGATGTAATTAATTTTTGTGGATGCGATACGTTGGGTAACAAGACCGACCCCTTTTTTCTGCCCTACTCAGCGGTCGTACAACCCCCGCACTGAGGTCTCACCACTTGACCCGCACCGCACGCTCCTCACCTACAGTCGCACAGTCCATCAACCGCACGGCCCATCGACCGCGCCGCGCCTTTGAGACTTGAGACACCCCGAGTATCTTGTTATCTGCTGTCTCATTTCAAGTCAAGTCATTCTTGAAAGACCAGGTATGGAAACCAATTTCATGATTCGGCCGACGAGGGCGCTAAACGCTACATTACATCGCGATAAATGCCCCATAGCATAAAATGGTGCACTGCCAGAATATTCGGACACTTGGAAATGTAGGGGTTTGTCCACCGCCTAAATCTAAATTCGACGTCATAGAATTATTGGAAGAATTCTTCCGTGCCGACATGCGCCTGTTAGCGTATCAATCACATGTAATCACTTGTCGTCCTATCAAAGTCGGCTTCATGCGCATGTACTAGTGTGTCGTTTGTTGCTTCGACAAGTGCGCGGATACAGGGTGGTCAGTTTTGATGTGTTATGATCAAGTCGGATTTTTAATTTGTTGCTTTGAGAACGAATTCGATTGTTAACAATAGAAAACGCGGCTTATGCGCATGCGCTGCTGTTAAAGAAATTTTTTTGGGCACAAACCGAGATAGAACCCAGAATCACACTCCGGGTGTAATTATGTATGTACCTAGACTCTAGGATAGACAGAGACCATGCCGTCGTTTGATAAGTCTGTCTTGCAACCAGTTGAGCTGTGAGATGTCGTATATGCGATTATTCTACCATTTATATGTAATCATTATTCGCGCATTTCAGAAATGGTAATTAATGTTGGTTTCTCTTATATGTGGAGTCTCGCCAACTCGTCGACTATTATCACAGTGCTGTACCGGGTCACCTCATTTCTGTCATCTCACAGGCTGCCGATTTATTTTTCTTCGAAATTGTGCTCAATATTCAAATTGCACCCAACACATCGCCAACCGAGGAACATTTGTCCAGTACCTCGGGAATCGAACCCGGGACCGTCGAGCCCCAGTCGGTCGCAATATGTCGGTCGGACGGAGCATTTATATTGCATTGGCATTTTTGTTTGTATATAAAATAGAATGTGTCTCTGTAGAATTTGAGAGCAAACAAAATTAAATTGAAGATGTAAGATTATACATTATTTGTGCGCGCTGTACTTGCACACAGTTGTAGCGCAGATGATGATATTCGAACGAAACTGTTTTTCATAGAAAATCATTTTGTGAAAGGTAGCTATTATTTCCAGTTTTCATAGATCACGATGTAACACGCCAGCGTTCATAGACTCTGCGATATTTTGCTTATTGAAATCACATCTCTTGAACGCAACAACATAAGATCCTGAAATAGGTTGGCTTGACCTTCGAATTTGCGGCGGCATTACATCTTGCGAATATTTCGTTGCGCTGCGTTACGCCGTTCGTGAGTTTTCCATGCAACAGAGATTATACCGTACGTGAACACAGATATGGGAAAATGCGTTTTGTAGGATTACATCATCACCTCAGCGTGCTGTTCTGTAAATTTGAAGTACAATATAATTTTTTAGTTATTGAGTTCCAGAGTGTTTTTTTTTTGCTATGCCAGTTTTTTGTAAATGTCTCAAAACTAACTTTTGTCTCATTTAAAGAGGCTAAGTAAAGATCTTGTGGGTTCACCGGTTTATTTTGATGCCCAAGTTGTTCGACACACTGTGAACTATTCTCCATGAATATACAGAATATGAGATTGGACATAGAAGGGTGATTCCGAATCAACCACTCATTACCCCCCAACACTGTAGTCTCTGTACCCCTCTTGGTGCTTAGGCACTATGCGAGGGGCGACTTTTAATGTAAGAGAGAAAAATACTGTAAATCTTCTAAATATTCCGAAGCGCACAAAAATTAATGACAGTTTTTTTTTAGTTCAGAGTTTCGTTATGAATAACTCAACTTAAGCTGCGTCAGTTTTCAAGACACCGAAACCTACTTCATCACTGAGCGACGTCATCTCTGAAACGCAAAGTTCATCCGACCTCAAAATTGCACCCAGACTATATAACATGGAGTTCTGAATTATAGAAGAGATTATCTGCTCCTAACCATGCATGCATGAATGCATGCATGCCCAGCTGATATTATGACATTTTTATGAAGTCGTGACTGCTTTATTTATAACTTCTCTCGGGGATATGGCCTATGCTCGTAGACGACCAACGATGTACGGCGGTTTATGTCCGGGGCAAACCATAGACGTGTTGTGGCCTTTTAACAGCTCTCATGCGGCAAAATTTCCAATAAATAGCCCGTGAAATATTTTTTGCTTCGCTTCAAATGTATAAGGCACGTTTTTATGCTCGTTTTAGGAGAGTTAGCCAAATTGGTAAAATTGGTTTCGCATTATATCTATAGTTGGAGTCGTGGAGCCGTTTTTTGGTAGACAGATAAAACAATCATTTGTAATAGTTGATAGTTCTTAAATTCATGTGAAAATTCGCATCTGTGATAAATGCTAGATACATGTAGTACGCATGTCTATACCGAACATTTCGTGAGCAACGCAATTTTTCCTAGAATAATTCAGTTAGAAACACAAGTGAAACCGCAATTTTAATATGGCCTTTATCGATTATAAATATTTTGAGAAGCAATTCGACACCAAAGCCGCATATTATCACGATAATTACAAAGGTATCTCGTACTAAATTCCGCATAGTCATAAATCCCGCGCCATTTCTAAGTACTGTACCGTTTAAACCGGTTAAACAACATTTTAAATGTAGAATTAAGTGCTAATGTATTGTTTCTGCTGTCGTTATTATCCTATAAATTTGAGAATGTAACCATTTCTGAAGAGTTTTATTTTATTTCTTATTAATTATTGTATGATTTGACCTCACACAATCATGTTTTCACAATCTAACCTTTTTTAGCGATCACTTCACATAGTCCGATTTCTTGGACAATATGCAATGCGACATTGAATTGTAGCTCGGACTATGCGCCATATTCTTATTTCATGGGTCCATATCTGCTTAAAATGTCCGTCCTTATTAATTTGGCTTGGGGACAATTACTGCTGAAGGCTTGTATAAAAATTAAATATTTCAAGCGAGAAAATGGCTACATTCTCAAATTTCTTGTACTTAGTATAATCATCATTAATTAAGTAATCCAACTATGTTTCCTGAAATTAATTCTTCCTTGTTTTGATATCTTTATTCTCAAGGGCAGGAAAACATGGATGGGGAAAAATTGAAAAACACATTAAACGTGCCTGGAAAATTTAGTTTTTGCCGTTTTGTTTTGACAAGGTGACGCATACCCTTTATTTTTTTGTCCCTCTGTGGGTTCTAGCAACGCTCAAATTGGGAAACGCAAAATTTCCAGCGAAAAGCAATATCAAATTATTTTATCTACGTGTACTAATTATGTACGGGATGGATACAAAAGGTCTTCATAAAATCGCTAATTTTAATCGATAAATCATTGAAATTTGTAAAACATGTTCAAATTGTTCCCCTTTGATTTAAATATCAATTTAACCTGATGTTTCGGATAATCGGTCAAAAGTTGATTGAGTTGGTTGTATTGGGTTGATCAGTTAGATTACCATTTGGTTTATAGAAAAAAACAGTCGTAGGTCCTCGTGGCAATATTTCCAACAGAACCCTGCAAGTTATTCAAATTTCTTGCGATATCTCGTTGGTTCTTATTTACGGTTTACGCGTGTACGGTTTGTTTTCTTGGGCGGTGCGCAAATATTTCTTTGATGATCGCTTCCAACAACACGACGTTCGGTCGATCCAACCAAATCAATTTTCCGCACGAGTTCCTCCTCTCAGAGACCAGCCCTTATCTGGATACGCTTTCAAAAATCATTTCGCCAAATATTTTTCCGCTCTACCTTAGAATGCGCTCGCGTTTCGCACTTTAGTGAAGATCATTTTGAAATACCATATCGAATGATGACGTCACAGAGTTGCACGTGCACGAGGGCAACTCATGATGACGAAATATAAAATCAATATGAGTCTCTAATTTCAATGGAATCGAATGATGATTCGCGGTTTTATGATAACAGATCCAAAGGAATTTAATTTTTGGGTCCATGTGTATGTAAGCATATTTAAATGACACGTACAATAATCACGAAATTTATCACGAATCTACAATTATTAATGATCGATAAAATAATGTCGATTTATAATTTGTTTAATTATACTGGTGTTCACTTATTGAACGGAGCAAAACATTCTGAAATATCAAACACAGTTTCGTCTGTCTTCATAAATTAAATGGTCGAGAGAGCAAAATTGGGCACAATTTTTTAAAACCAAATTGTCAAACTGATAAATTAATAAAAAACATATGTTACTTTCTCAGTCAGTAACCCTCTACTGCCATTTTTATCTTTAAAAAATTTGTAACACTACAATTGAGCTAACAATGTAGCCATAGGTTCCCCCAAACAGCCGCACAAGGCCCAAACTGAGCTTTTAAGCCTACCACTTGACTCGCACTCCTACGCATCCAGCCCACCTGAATCCACGCCCATCAGCCCCACACAAACCATTCATCACGGGTCCCACAGCTTCCATTACATTCCGATGGAAAGCGCGCGTGTGCAGAAATTTCTTTCGCCTTGAAAAATTAAGGAAGGTTCCCGATCGGGAATTGAACCCGCGATCATGGACGCAGCAGTCGGATCGCCCACGAGTACCAAACTACTTCTGATCAGGCCCTTTCATGCAATGTTGCATAACATGCGACACTGGTGGTAGATTGATTCCATACTGCGCGCAATCCAGTGGGTTCGATAGACCGGAAGTGAGGGTAAATTTTCGTGTACAAAAAATTGATCATAATTAACAATTTTATATCTTGCAAGTTCTTGCTTATTTAATTTATATTTTTGATTCGCCAATGTGGCAAAAATTAAAATTAAATTAGAACAGTTTCGATTTTCAAAAGATGTTGTCAAAATTTAGCAGAAATAGTTCAGACCTGATGCAAAGATGCAATTAGCTCATATGTATTGTAGAACAGCAATTTTATACGGATTTTGAAAGCTAATAAGGTTTTACAATAAATGTTTAAACATTTTATTTGTAAGGTTTAGAAAATGATTTCTGAAACCGGCATGATCCATTTTTTTCTAATATTGAACATTTCTTCAGACGCCGGTAAAGTGCGTACAACACTATTGCTGATAAGCGCTTATTAACAGCAAACCCACACTGAAAAACAGTTGTACTGTTTACAATATTGTTTGTGTAACTATCTGCATTTACATTACATAACATTACATCTTGCAAAAACCAATGCTCGTAATAAAGGCGCAAATTCGTTGCTAAGCGCGCCCAACTTAATTAAACTCTATATATTAAATGATAAATTCGGGACAGGCCGAAAGAAGGAAACGAACCGAGTGGCGTTTCATGTAATATATATATCATCCAGACGTCCTAACTAAAACCACTCATGAATAATTAAACTCATTCATGACCATGAAATACAATATCGGTTGGAGCTTTTTTCTGAGTTTTGTGCAAAAAATAATCTGCACCACGACACGGGGGGTTGTTTTCAAATGTATCCAGGAAATTATATTCACCAAAGTAAGAACAATTTTGTTGTACACACCTTAAATATAATTTTTCTAAACACCTGATAACATTACGTCAATTCAATTCAAAAATTTAATTAGTTTTTGCGCAACTCATGTGCAAAACATCGCATTTCTCTACAATCGCATTTTTCAACATAAGCGCGCCAACGTTTTGGGGCACTTAATATTTTGGCAGACACATTTGTAATTTTGTAACATTTTATTTGCAATATAAGAACCACAGACAAATTAATCTACAGGTTCATTGATTAATCAGTAGTTTAAACTCGCAGTTAGACCCGAAAATAAGACTCCGACGAGAATCTGAAGTGGCCCAACATTTAACCGATCAAATCAATCGTTCGGCGGACTATTTCATGATTGTTGATTTATCTACCTTGGTATTGTATCCCGTTTGAGCTCACTCACCCATGCTTCCATTTATAATAATAATTTTCAATTTATTAGTTTGCACATTCAAATTAAGAGGAAATACTTGAAATAATGAAATGATTCAGTGCGCCAACTAATTCAGCTCATCACACGCTTCAGCACTTTCAAGTGTTGAACAGATTTAGAATCCAACTGTTTGGATTCACTGTGAACGATCACTGAGAATTGATAAACTACTCAATTAAAATCGGGCAATTTGAAATCGGGTTTTGATTGTAATGCAAATTTTCTTTCGTGTGGTTTCAATGAATGGTGGTATAAAATCTGTCCAACGGCGAGCAGCATATTTCTAAACTGTTATACAAAGTGTTTTTATTTAAATTCTACCAGGATATAATGAGTGAAAAGGCAAAGTCGATTGAATCGGCCGTTATCAACTCACCGATGGTAAAAATGTCGCCTGCCACTATTTTCGCCAAGCGCGACCGCTAGATGGCACCGTGTCCTCCACTGGTTGGTTATCGTTTGTTTTTTGATCGGCATATGGTCTTTCCCCCGGAATGACCGCGTTCAGACAACAGACTTAGGTTAAGATCAACCTATATGATCAAGGAGCCGAACCCGAACATTAGGACATTTGACGTGTTTTTCTTTCTGTCGGAGGACTCGGCGATGTCTGGTTGCGTTGCCGGGGCCACAACACAGTCCCTCTTGCGATCCGCGTGGCCGAATTGCGTCTCGGTCGCGACGGTGGTGGTAGCAAACATTGTTATTACGACTGGGGAAGCACTGCGGCGCCGCCATATCTAAAATCATATTGTAACATAGTCCCCCGTCCCCCCACCACCACACAACACTACCACTTTTATTCGCATGGCGACGGCGCATGCAAAGGCAGAGTCGGCTTGCCGGAGCCAATAACCATAGACTGTGGAACGTGTAATTATGGACCCGTTGTGGCTTTATACGCCGCCGTAGAAAATCCTATTGTGTCTGGCGATGTGAGATGTGTCCGCGAGGTGGCGTCTTTTTTATAGCCGTGGTGAACAAATTGCGGTGAGCACTTACAATTTCAGACTATATGTAGAACGAAAATTCGGTCTTTTTCCGACTTCACATTGTCAGGATGTCGCGGTTAATTTGAGCGGCGATAAAAGTCTTGACTTTTATTATCAAACATCAATGAGTGCAGACTTATGTAGTGCACTACATTGTTCTAAAAAAAAATGGTGCCGACCTTTTTTCATCAATTCACCATTCCTGATTCGATTGATTTGGAGTGTGATGTGTGTGGTTTTGGTGTTTGAAATACGAGAATGTCAACGGTTAAGTATCACAATGACTAGGTTGCAATTACACTGTGTAATTGAAACACACATTACGTACTCTCTCTTTTCGTCCCATTACGAATAAGATCCTTTGCTACAACATAAGTAAATCCGCTTTTCAATTGTCTTTGCATTTCTATGCTTCGCCTCATGAATCCTGAGATCATCCGCGAAGTAAGCTATAATTTTTGACGATGTGTTGTGTGCGGTTGTTCTATTATTAACTATTCTTTCTTCTTTTATTAATGTGAGCAGCAGCGACTTCTGGCGGGAACTTCCACACAATTTAATAAAACGCTGGGGAATTTGCAGGACTACAATTAGAAACTCGGCATCGAAGATAGTTTAAACGTAAAATTTAAAACATCTTCTCGAAGATAAATTAAGAAAATGAAGAATTGCGAAACACAAAAGACAAACGTAAGAATTCATCCAAGACTTTCGTCATTACCCAATAATTTAAAATATATAACAAGGAATATTATACCGTATCTCTGGCTATCTAAACGAGACTAAATTAATTAGAATATCTAGATTGCGATGATGATATTGTAATGTTGTCGAAGATGTACGATAATTAAATACACTTTAATCCGTTAGATACAGTAAAGTGAAGAGAGAGAAAAAACACGAGCTTTCGACTGCTAAGTCATTTTCATGTAAACTAAACGAGCTGGTGCGCCATCTTATTGTTTCAATCAGTTCATTAGCTCTCTTTTTAAAATTTCTTTTGATGATGACAATTCTCCGTTGGTAGAAGTGAGATTTCTCGACTTATCACAATCGTTTAACTCCAGAAATGTTCTCGCTCGCAGTTTAGTTTTGGGTATTCCATTTCCAGGGCGACAATCAGAAGAACCAAATTTGTCAATTTTGAGAAGAAATTTGTCCAAGCATCCAGTCTCCAAGTTTCTACAGGAAATTCCTTAAGAAACCCTTTGGCACCAAAATTTGTCGTTTTTCGATAGAAACCTATCGCGTTTCGCTCATCTTTAGAGAACGAAATTTTGGATCAGAGTAATTCGAACGATGACGTTACGATTAAATGCAGCGGTTCAAATTGGTATCCACTCCTTTTTAAACAGCAGTACTCCATGCAAATCATCACCTCATCAGCAAACAATAGACAATCCCTTTCCTATAATGTAGTGCAGGAGATTCGTTTGCCTACATACCACCATCGATTGACCAATTGTACTGGTCATTGTCAATTGTACTATGTCATGAAAATGTCTATGAAAACAAACCCCGAATACATGCGGCCAGAGCAGACAACATAGGTTGATTTTGGTCAAGCCCCTATCATTTAATCTCATCAAGTGTACATAATAACTATCTTAACCGTAGCTAAGCTAACCATAAAAAGGTAGAGCAAATGAAAATAATATAAAGTCGCAGTCGCATGCTATACTTTATAATCGTTCCAGAACAGCACTGCGGGTTTAGAATGCGCTTATTTTGTTAATTAATGAATTTATGAATAGGCAGCGCGAGGATGAAATGTCAGAAATTTGCAGAGGGTTTCAGAAATATCGGAAAACCGTGTTAACAAGAAAATGACACTTTTTAAATATCATTGTGCAGTATACAATTAAATATTATAATATTAAGACTACTGGAGCGAAGTTGTGCTTCTGCAGTTCACAATCGACCACTAGCAGGAAATAAAACACCAGACAAGAATAGCTATCTAAATGGTCTTTTTTCACTTGATGAACGCTTCAAAAAAGTTTTACGCCCTTTTCGGTCACATTGCGCAATATTATCGATCATGAGACTTTTGCGCCATCTGTCGTTCACCTTATGCATCTGACGCTCGGAAGCACGCGCAACCACCGATTATCAGATATGTAGAGTGCCTGCGTTCTCTCTATTTCTTCACGTGTGACGTCATATTCGTGTGACGTCATATTCGTGTGACGTAGTTCGATGGCGCCTAAAAGCGAAACGCGCAACCCCGCTTAAACTTGAGAAAGGAAACGTCTCACGTCACGCCGTTCACTTTGGTGAACTCGAGCTATCATAATGGGGGTTTGGCATATAATGTGCTATTCGTATGTGATGGGGAAATTGTTCAATAACGCTTCGGTGATAGCGACCACTAGCCCCCCCTATTGAAGAAAACTGGAAACACGGTTACACATTAATATCAACTGCTGCTGCGAGGAAGGATGCAATTGGATAAAATCGATTTAAAAAAATTGTAAAATGATGTGCTCAATTATTTTTCGATCTACAAATAAATGTGTTAAATTGTTGCGTTGTCTAATAAAATCACTAAAAACGGAATTTTCATTTAGTTTCTACAGCTTTATAGTAAATAAGTTTATTTAGAAATAGTGCTTTGTATATAAGCTTAGTGAGCCCAATTCTGCCCAATTGTTAATTTTTATTTATTTATTAAATTATTATTTATTATTATTATAAATAATTATTAATTAAATTAAAATATCACTAATCATAGTGATATTTTAATTTCTCCCTGGCATGGCTGAGTAGCACACTTGGGGTCTATGCCTCTGCCACTATGCGCCATATTTGTAACTAACAAACGAATTTATGGTTCCACAATATAAAATTATGTTCTAAATAATTTGCGCTTCGAGAAGACAATAATATTCTGAGTCTATGTCAAGAATTATTTTTGTAGCTGCTACGACACACATAACATAAAGACACATAACCAACAACACACCAATTTCGTAACATAATTTTTGGTCCTTTTGTGATTTTGATCCATGTAAATGCCATTTTGTTTTGGTCAGACACACACCTGAGTTTAAAATCTACACATTACTACAAATTCTATCTTGCATGCACTCATTAGGGAGGTCATTCTTGTTCAATGATGGCGGCTTGGAAATAATGAATAACACTCATAGTGTCACTTTGATCATACTACCTTGATAGTCAAGTCCATTACCAAAAAATACAATCTTTCACTTGACCAAAACCGGACCAAATTCCAACTGTTGAAGCCAATGAGCACACAAGAAGCACGCAATTCTTGTACATAATAATCCTGCTTCTAGCGATACTGAGATTTAAAAATAATAAATTTTTCAGTCTTTAACCGCATTAAAGTGAAACTGATTAAACACGTAAATCGCTGAATTTTAATGATAAAAGATTGAAAATTTGGCACTTCACACAGTATTAATTATTTATAATTAAATACCAAGTTATTTACGAGAGATCTAGCGCAGAATATTAGTTTAAATTTGCCATTTTAGTCACTTAAAAATGACTTAGAATTTATAAGCTTATTTTTTTTCTTTGGCTGTGACGCATTGTTTCTTTACTCACCTGATAAATTAAAGTGTTTCGCAATTGGACATGCTTAATAACATCTGTAACTTGTTTAAAATGTATTTAAATACAGTTGTTATCACTAGTAGGAGAATGGAAAATAACTATTTCAAATTAAAATGATATTGCATTAATTGTTAAGTGGTGGAATCGATCTGCCACGACGACCACCACACCAGGCTCTGGATCCACACTATAAAATTTAAAAAACTTTGCTTACAAAATGTATGAATGACTCGTCGTAGCACAGATGGTTTAGCAACTGATTTTGGCTAGGCGGTCCCGGGTTCGATTCCTGGCGTGGGCTCTTGATTATTTGATCCTGGGGTACTGGTGAAAATGTGCCCCTCCCATAGGCACCAAAATGGGCACAGAAACTCCTGTTGTGGTATGCACTTCAGATAGTCAGTCAGCTTATATAAATATTAATATTCTGTTGTGAGAAACAAGGAAAACTACAAATTATAATTACCAAAATCAGCAATCAATTAAGGGAAAAATTGTTGGTCTTGCTCAGTTGTAAAATGTAAAGTCATAATAGACATATTGATGGTGTTACTAATTAATAGTCATATTGTCATGTTAACGTCAAATTTATGATCATAATAGACAAATTGTTGGTCTTAATCAGTTGTAAAATTAATAACTCATATTTATAGGTGTTTCACATATTCACATTTTAATTTTCCTTCCTCATTCATTTGCCATTTGACCTGGTGGATAAAAATGTAATCAAATCCATTCTGAAATTCTTTCAAATTGAGATGGTCCTAAGACTAGCAGCTAGCTGCTAGTGTTAGTGGTAGATTTGATTGCAATTACGACCAAAGAAAAATCATTTTCGAAATTATATTTTACTTACAGATGTAATTACAGATACAAATTGTGATTTACTAAATGTGATTTACAAAACAAAAATTTGTTTAAATTTAAAACAGTGTTTCCAATATTGTCAGAAAGGTCTGTATCAATTCGTCTATTACTTTACAATGCCTATTCGTCTCCTATTTTCAGCAATTTATCATCTTCTTGGATAGTGCTGCAAAAAATTCGTTAAAATCTATTCAAAAATATCAAAAACTTATTTACTTTATCTCACGGGCCAAATATCGTCATCTCATGACAACAGCTGTGATAACAAATCGTAAAGTTTCTTATAGAGCCCCAATAATTTTGAATAAGTTAAAATGCATCTGTCAAGCGATACGTATAGTTCGCATAAATATTATGTAAAAAAATATGAGCTCTCACCTAAAGACTTTCAACATTTAATTTATATTCTGGTATGTGATGATTTCTTTGAAAATATTATTATTTGATATGGTATATACAGTGAACTGCATGCTTTTGTGTTACATGGCACTACTAAATTCTTTTAGTATCATGAATGAATTTAGTTTCATGAACTTATCATTTATTAGGATATCAACCTATTTAGTTATCTTTGAAATGATTCGATTGTTAACTACAAATGTTTCGACTATTACTAATTTTTACGACTATTTGATTGTTTTGCATTGCTTTTGTTTATCTTTCAGTTTATTTATTTTTCTAATAATCTTGGGTCGTTCTGTTAAATTATATGAGCAGAAATTTGATGGTAATGTTAATATCGCATTGGTGCCAAACTACTTTGCTATATTTATTTCGCATACTGCCTTTGTAGAAAGAAAGCTTATTAAATTCGTTATTGCGATATTGTGAGTATGAATTCTACGGTTGTTCATTACTATACTACCATGCTGACTAAGAATGAAAAATTTAATAAAATTAACCGAAATTTTCCCTCTTCCGCCACAGAATAAATACTAAATGAAATTTAAAATCTGCCGCGTCGAATCTTTACACACACACATTTTTATGACCTTGAAATATTTTAATTTTAATTTTTAAAAATTAAACGCCAACAAATAACGCTAAGAATTAGACAAAAAATGACAGTGGAGTTAAATGTTTTCGTATTTGCAGTGATCACGATAATTGCGTGTCTCTAGCCAGGTTTTAAACGCAAATTGTGAATGAGTCGGTTTTTTCTGGATAAATTAAAATAAATTTAGGTCTCCTATTAAAAAAAATAGCACGGAGTGACAGAATTACTAATTTACTAACTTAGTCTACTAGAAGACTAAATTAGTCCAACTGGCAGTCAATGTGTTTTGAGATTGCTGTACGCGGACAATATTGTTATTTAACACATTCTCTGTTTGGTTCAGCACTTTGGAACAATATTTCAGCTTGAAGGAGATGACAGAAGAGGCTAGTTAACAATATTTTCCAGTCTATTTTATTATCTGCAAATGCCGCTGCTCCAGCCAAATCGATTGACTGACATCGATGACCGATAAGGCTGGTCAGCAGAGACAGTGCTGTAATAAAGCGCAATTATGAATGTTTAAGTATTACCCAGAATTATAATCGAACCATAAAAAATCGAACATTTTCCTCTGTATCATTTTTTAACAAATCATGGAGAAATTGAGTGGCACTTTTGAATTCTTGATGTGCATCTCCAGGTCTATAGACTTTATACAGGTAGGGCGTGTTTGCACAGACTCACTTATGGGGTCGGCCTTTAAGCTCCGTCATTTGTTACAACTGTTGAATCAGGGAACACCCCCTCTCATCCTATAAATCGGTTCCCGCCATACATTTGCATATTATATATAGCATGAAGCGTGTGGGCCGGGCAAATTTGCGCTGAAAAAATAAAGCTGCGCATGCAACCGTGTAAGGGGACGTCCCATTTACAAATGCATATGCAAGGTAGACGAGTAGGTAGGTGGGTAGGTCCTAATGACATGATTGCATGCTGCCTCCACTCTGTACGGCTACCGAAATACGCAATGCGAATTTTGAGCACATATCTAGTAAAATATAAAGTTATTAAATGGTCTAGATTATGTGAGGTTTACGATTCATACAAATATACACCAGTTAGATGTCTAAGGTGTAACCAAGTCTATTCTGATTTTTCATTATGTACTGTATGTATATTCTTTATTCACAATTATTTTGATGGCAATATTTTTTTACAATAGATTTGATTAATGTACAAATTCTCATTTAAATCCAAGAAGCCGCTCTCTTTTTTTTAAAGAGTGCAGCAACATTTTGAGAAGCAACCCTTCGCCTACGAAAGCATATTAAAAAAAATTCAACTTTAATTTCTTACGATTTTCACTACTTCACTACTTGCTAATTTTGATTCTGATTGAAATTGATTAAATGAAAAAATGATTCTGATTGAATTAATTTTGATTGAAAAAAATTCAACTTTAATTTCTTACGATTTTCACTACTTCAGAATATCACATCCTGTGATGACAACGAATTGACGACAAATCAACAAACAATTCAACAATTCGACAAACGATGTGACGACAGCCGTTCAACGAATCGTACATTTCTAATTTTGATTTTTGATTCATCACTTTAAACAATATTTTGCCAATCTTCTATTGTCCATTGTTCTATTGTGGTGTGCTTGATTAAAAATGAGATTTTATAACTGGTCGTTGGTCAATCTGAATCCTATTTCTGTTGTACCTGTACACTCTGCACGCGCACCTGGTGTCACGCCATTAGACAATTTCCAACATCGGGACAAGCTTTTTGGATTAGCCCAAATAAAATTTGCCCAAATCGCAATTTGATCTGTCTGTTGACATCCTTTTTCGCCCACAATCGCTTCGCCATTGACGAAATTCTAGATACAGCCGGTCCTTCTAGATCTAATTTTTTTAATTTTGAAGCAATGTCATGTTGTGGTGTTCAGTTCAAATTGCATTTCTAGAGTATTTTGTAAAGTTGTTTTGGCGAGCAATATAACTGCTGAAACCTGCTGAAAATATGCACGACCAGGCATTTCTAATTGTAAAATTGCGTAATTTGTTTTCAATGATATTACTGTCAAACATGCCTCACACATTTCTGCAAAGTTAAACTAATCCTGACCAATAAAATATTATTAAAAATAATTTCGGGAAAAGTTTTGTATTGAAAATACAATACCAGAGTATAGCATAAAATAAACTCTGTTAAATGTGCCCCCCCCCAATTTGATTTGACACCCAGATAATATTTGATTACACATTTGAAAATAGTTGACTAATTCTCTTGGAACGCACAGGTGCTTATTAATTAATTTTTTTGAAATTCATAGAACTCTGGGGGCGCGCATCATTTAAGACGTTTATTGAATTTGGGCGTTCAAAATTACTGTGCGTAATGATGACCGAATCGTGATGTCGTTATTACGAAAAACAAAAAAACGTCACCGTGTATTTTTCGATTCACGATTCTGTTTTGTTTTCCATAAAAACGATATCACCGTTCGGTTTTCCTTACTTAATTTTAATATTGTTAATTAAATTTAATATTGGAACGCCGTGATTAAGTGGACGTCGTAATGCAGCGTCCTCGTTTTTCTTATTTATTTTTTCTGGAGAAACCGCTTGCTCATTTTTTAATCCAGTGCAGCTTTGTAATCAATCACTTCAATCATTGATTCATTGAAAGAAAAATTGCTATGCAGGTACCTAAATTTAGTTTGATGATGACAAAATCATGACTAACTTGCCCTGAGCGCAGAATTATGGATACTATACCCTAATAAATATTTTTTAGTTTTCTGGAATTGTTGAAATTTCTTAATTTTAGCTCACCACGAAGACGAATCAGATAAAGAAATCCCACCACTGCACCACTTTGTTTTATCTCCTCTATCCGTATACGCGCCATTTCATGCATAGAGAATCGTTTCATGAGCATGTGATGTGTGTTTCTATGTGAGCGTCGCCGCCGCCGCCATTAATATCGTCTGTAGGAAACACACATGGCCGGCAAATATAATAACAGGTGCCAAATTAAAAGTGCAACAATGGGGGTTCCTTCTGCTATTGGTTACCTCGCTCGTATTCTGCCGCAGTCCCCATGCACCTGACGAGCCATATTTGGGTGGAGCCTGTTAACTAATAGCCAATGAGACACGCCCAGGAGAAGAAACGCGCGTTCGCTTTTTTTTCCACCCCAGCATAGGGCGAGGCTCGCACGCGCCACCAAACGCGCAACGTCAGCGATCTGGTCGTCGTCGAACGTCATCGAAGTGGAGGTAGCCGTAGTGTGAAGTCAAGGTACTCTCTGTTGGACGTTGGCAATTTTTGGTCCTTAACAAATCTTTTTCGATAATGGTTTATCGAATGCTGTACTCGTCATTTCATTTACGCAATAAGCGATGAGTCCATTTTTACCCCTCTTGGTGCTTTGGCACTAGGTGAGGGGGGCACATTATGAAAATGAAAGAGGAATAAATATTTATGAATGATTTTTCAGAAAGAAGATAAAGCGGTATAAAAGAAATGCTGCTTTATTATTATTTATATGTACTTATATTATAATCAGAGATGGTGGATTCGGGACAGCACCGAATGATTAGGACGAACACGAGTGGCGCACTCGTTTTTTTATAATAATAATTATTCTTTTTTAATTTAAACTGATAAAAATATATAAGTGCAGGAGCACGCCGAGATGAATATCAAGATAATGACAATAAACAAAATTTATTTAAATACCTGATAGTGAGACAGATACAAGAGTTCATTTTGATCCCCTTATGAAAAAAGTATTAAAACAAAATGAACAATTCTCTTTATTTAAAATAAAATTGTAGTATTACTCTCCGATTACATTACAATGCAGCGTTTCATAATTGAACTGATAATTTCGAATAATGGAGTTTCGAAGAGACCGGGACACTAATCTCTGTACGTATTAATTGATCTCTAATTATTATCAACCCAGACGTCCTAAAATTATTTCTCTTTATTATATTATATTTTTTATTGCTCATTACGTTATGAAAAATACATTATAACAAAATTAACAAATCTCTTTATTTAAAATAAAATTGCAGTATTACTCTCCGATTGCATTACAATACGACATTTCGTCACGATTTTGAAATATTGATTTTTAATATGCGACCTTTTCATTTGTTTTATCTGGTTTTGGGATGGAATTAATGGAATGGGATCAAATATAAAAAGTAAGGAAACTGAAGCTCCGAAAAAGTATCTAGCAATTTAGATTTTTGCTGTGAAATTTCGAACACCTGAAATAGCGATGTATTTGGTATGCCAAGGACTCTTAAGATTTGGCTCTAAATCTATTCAAGGGTTTCAAAAGCAATTATTTCTAGCACTAATAAATGAATAATGTGTATCAATTGTGCGTAAGGATTTTGACTGTCAATGTGCTCTTTGTCCTCTTCTCAATATTTTTCTTTCAAACTGCATTGCTCATGTATCAAATATACACCGTATACAATTTGTATGGTTAGTCCCATTCTCCTCCGTTAATTATTGTAAATTATCCGTGACGGGGCGACGATCACCCAGTGCATAATTTCTAAGAAGTTCTAAGGAGTATAGAGAATAATATAAGATTAATTAATAGACTTGCCTCTCTCGACTAGAAGATAAAGGGAATGACAAAGTTGAATTTTTAGAACACGAATGCTGCCTTGTGCCTCATCCTCATCCTGATAAATGCCAAGTTCTACCACATAGTAAAATTATAGATCGCCATCTCTCATTGGTCTAACTATTTTTTTATTTTGGATAATTTGGTACTATCATGATATCTAAACGAATAATAATGGTCAGAGTAAAGACGAATTTTGTACGAAAGATTAAATAGTTAAATATTTATTAACATGCGATCTACAAATGTGGATCCCATATAAACATCAGGTATAAAGTTGAGACTGTGTAGGTAGACTTCAGATTGAGCCACCTAATTCCTGTTCTTAGCCGTAAACATAACTCGTGTGTGTGTACGGACGATGTCCTGACTCAAGAAGATTGCAGTTATTAAGTGTGTGGCTGGTTTCACATTACGGATGTAATAAGAGTGGGGACCAGGTTTAGGACTTTCACTGCCTTGGGATAGAGATGCCCTATTCCCCTCTGCCTTATCGATAATCGGCAATTTTTTTTTTTTTTAAAAATCGGTTTGATTTTTTGCCGACATTTTGTATTGGCGAATACATTGAACCTATCATGGCGCGTTAACAGTGAACGATAGCCTATCAAATAAGGGACATCTTTGGCGAAGACATGATTCTACTCGAATTGAACATTTACCTCCTGATAGACATGTTGCTTCGATTTTCAGCCAAGTTACAATTATTGACTAAAACGTGTTGTATCTACAACGGTCCTCCACTGATGTGCTTCGTGGTTGAAATTTAAAAAAAGACTAAATCGTATTTTTTATTTTCTTTTGTGTTAGGTTAACAAGTCGTCAAACACAATAATTTCCAATATGCTGCATTACAACGCCTTTTAAAAGCGCAAGGTATCAGTCAGACAAAATGATTTCAACATATCAAATGTAATACTGGATTAATAATTTTGCCGGTAAAAGACACATTTTAAAAAACCAATACACGTAAATATTTGTGTATTTTTCTGATCCCGCAAGGAGGCGTTCATCCCACCTTCAAGAGCAGGCGACTGGTTTCTAGAAAATTACTGTTTATGCGAGCGTCGCTTTCTATTAAATATATACTGTGTGGTTCGCCTTTTACGAGTATAACCTAAGGTTCTAAAATTATTAATAGACCCTAATTAGTAAGGAGGCTTTAAATGTAACGTATAATCATACAACGTCTGTTGGGGCTAGTCGTCGTTTTGCCAAATTCTATAGACTAAACACGTGAATCGTGCTCTTCAATACATCAAAGACTGTTGCCACATGAAAAATGAAAATTTCAACTATTAATGGTCTTTTCTTGACGCATATAACGATATCAGACTCGCCAGGTGCATAAATATAAACACCAGTATTTTTGTTCCCTTAATCTAGCATCACAAAAACGGGACACGGCAAAACTCTCATCTACATTCTTTTTTTTTTAATAATAAATGTTGATCGCATCTTTGGGCAATCGCTGCACACACCCAATTGACGATTAAATAAGAGCATGCGTGAAAAAGTCTAGGCGAAATTATATTATACTCGGGTATAAGCCTCCATTCGAATTTTTAAAAAAATTTGAAGCGATGAATGGGACGTTAAATCTTTAATCCGAATAAACATATATATTTTTCAAATGTATATGTACGAACGCGTAAATCCGCGTATAAACTCGAAACACAATATGGTCCAAGGCCGTAATCCCCCTTACAGTCTCATGCCTCATCACTGGTGTGTAAGTCCCATCTGTAATGTTGGGAGAATCCACAGGCAACGAGATGAGCCTCATACTGGTGTACCTGGCCAGCTCCGTCCAACTTCCTCTTGAACACCCACTTGGCCAAGATGGTGTGGCGGCCAGGTGATCTCATCAGATCTCAGACATGGTGGTGAGCAAGAGGCAGCATCTCTTTCTCCGTGGTGGCAGTCCAGCAGTGGCGTTAAGGATTAGGGAGCACACACACTTCCATCCAGGAGATGGGGGCCCTGTAGGTATCAATGCTGGCAGCCAGGTTGATAAAATGCAGTGGTGGCACCTCTGGGTGGCCTGCTCTGACCTCCTGATGGGCAAGGAGGTTTGTGGGATACACACAACATTCTTGGAACCTGGTAAACACCTGAGCTGGAGGCCACTGAGGCCTCACCAAGGAGCAACTCTTCTGTCATTTCAGGTCCACTGTCATCCCCAGAGTGGATGACCTTGCTGAGACTATCCTCAGGAGATGA
>JAQGBY010002396.1:0-23312 GCA_034698785.1 Mycogona germanica
GCCTCTCACATAGTGCCTAAGCACTGAGAGGGGTACAGAAACTCCTGTTGTGATATACACTTCAGTGAATTAAAAATTTAAAAAAATATATATATAATTGAAATACTTCATATGCATTGAATTGTATATTCTCGAATATAAAAAGTAATTTTATTTTATTTCAAATCATTCTGTGTGCCAGTGATTGTTGCGCGATGTGAGGCGAGTATGACGTCAGCTTAACATACATTTTCTGTATGTGTAGAGGTTCTCAAGATGTTCATGGCATGTATGGACGGGGGAGCTGTCAACCAAGTCGAGTGTGTATCGGATGTACGAGAAAATATTTAGCACTTCATTCGTTTTTCCTAATTCGACTTTTCTGATTCGCCTATTTCTACAGTGTCGCTCCCCCCCCCTCGCGTATGACACATTTTATTATGAGAAAACCGTTCTATTTTTTTAATCTATTTTGTTGGCGCAAAGTCTTTGTGCGCGTGTCACAGGGGCTAACGCATTAAACCCAATCTGTGATGCGCCACACACATTCAGTATATCCACAGTACAGCAATGTATATACATGTATGTTGTGCACACAGAGAGACGCCAAGCGAGACCGAATTCAATTATGTTTCAACTTAGAGGTACCGCGTCACAAAGGACGTCATTTTTTTTTCCTATTTCGGGATTGGTGAAAAAATGCGAAGTTAATTTACACGTGTAAATATTTATTCTTGTTTTTCGTTTAGGCAAGATACCCGGGCATGCGTGTCCCCCGTTAAGGCAGTGATTATCTTATGAGTATATTTAATTCGGTTGAAAATAGCTTACGGTTAAGAGACTATTGCCTTAGTTCCTAGTTTTGGCTGATTGGAGCCTGTGGACGCGTTTGCCAATTTATGTGTTATTTGCTTTTTCTTTTTGCGAGTTGTCAATAGCTTGTGCATGGCCAAGCAAGTTGGAAACACATTTTTAGAGCATTCAGGAATTGTTGAAACGACGTTTATTATGATTTAATTTGTATTGATTATCTAATTAGACTTGTTGGCAAAAATAAAATAAAAGTTCGTCTGAGAATCCGAAGAGTCATCTTGAAAAATAAATCGTGGTGAAGTGACATGTGGAAAAAGTTGTATTACAAATTAACAAAAACGTTTTCCCCAAGAGTTTCCAATTTTGTAAAACAATTACATGGTAGGATAAATAAAAATTGTGGGTAATACGTGACGTTTTGTTTTCGCGAACGAGAGACACGACGACGTCCGTGACGCGTCAGGTGTGTGGGGGGTCGTCATAGCGGGGCTCGCGACGTCTACGTTTTTATGGGTCTCTGTACGCGAACAACCCTCAGCCTCTCGAAAATGAAAATTTAAAGCGGTCTTTCGCTCGCCGGTAGAAGACGACCAAGAAAACGGATCTGTATGCTCTCCACCTACAGTATATAATATAATGCGGGAACTTTATATCGATGAAGGATTTCTGGAAGCCGAGATACCAGTCGCCAATAACCGTCGCCAATAACCAGGATTGAGTTTCGTTTGTGCAAATTAAGTTCTTGTCTCTTCGGTGCAGTAGCGACGTCGATTTGGGCCTCATTCCAGTCTTGCCCATTTGCTCCTTCAGCAATGTTGACCGGCCACGGCTGTGGGAACACTTCAATGTCTCGGTTAAGAAAAGGCAAGCTAGGCGGTTATGTCCTAGCGCGTGCGCACAACAGCGCCACCACCAGCTGGAATATTATTCGGAGTAGTCGGGGGGGAAAATGCTTTGAGCTGATCGATGGTTGATATTAAATATGTATGCAACAAGATTCACGGTGTATGGCCATTAAAATTTCAGAATGTGTACTTTTCGTTTTGCGGCATGTGCGTACGTGTGTACAATGTAATCGTGAAAATTATCTCAAAAATCAATGGCGAATTTTAAATTGCGCCGATGTTTAGCGCATCAGATAGTCTGCAGAGTGCATTAGTTTTGTGGCGAGATCTTGATGTGGCGTATTGGCATCTCGCAGTGTAACTGGAAGGTGTCAACTGGATCGCGGTTGATATTAAAAAAAGAGGAATTCATGTCTTGCTGTAATTGTTACAATATTAAAATCGATTAAGATATAATCTTAAAGGTAAAAAATGTTTTGTGTCGCCTGATCGTAGCCGTCGTATATTTTTTGGCGAAGTACGGTCTACTCCATGCAGGGAGTTAATAGTGATTGCTCGCTAATTAGGGGTAGCATATTATATTGTAGCAGCCAGCTAAAGAATTGAGTTAATTGGTTTTCCGGGAATATCGTTATATATTCAGTACATAACATGACGGCTACTCTACGATAACGTATCTAGAATAAAACTCTTTTTTAATCTGCAAAAACAATACCATCGATCATTGAATGTAATACACCGAACTTAAAATTGAATTTGCAGCGTCGATTTATTTTCAAGCTTTTCGGGGAGCTTATGAAAGTGCTTTGGCGGCTCCCGAAAGTGATATTGCAAGCCGGAAAATTGTTGGTTAAATTGTTTTTCATTTCAAAATTATTTTCAGGTTTTGACGAAAGTGTGGGCGGGTTAAATCACATTATCGTTAAGTTTCGCAAAGTATCTTCTCGTCTCACGTACTCGAGCGTCTTTGATGTATCAGTCGAATTCTGGGATCTTTGAGATTTATCAGTTACTAGACCTATTACTATTACCCGGCTTCGCTCGAAAATCCCCGTCATGTCGGCGAAATGTTTTTCAAATATGTGAAAACCCCGTTCCTTACGTGTCACGGCAGTGATGTAACGACATTGTTTTAAAATTAATTTTATAGTTTTTTCTAACGCATTACAATTAAATACTTAATTAGTTTAAAACACAAAAGCATTTTATTCCGAATTTGTTAAATAGCTGTATCAGGGTAAATATTAAACGATTTACTACTAGAAAATATGGGAATATGACTGGCAGCAATGGTAGCACTTGATAGCGACGGCGCTATTTTGGGGAAGTGGAGACGCCATATTTCAATATTCTGAGAAGGGTTATTTTTTTAAGAATCTTAAATCTTAATTTATCGAGAAATACACAAAATCGATATCTGAAATTTCGTAGCTAGACAAAAAATTTGAGGAACTATCTGCAGCTCAAATTTTATTAAATTCTTACAAGCCGTACGTAAGTTAACTCCTGAACTGACAGTTTGAAACTCAGGATTATAATATAGGTTTGTCGTGAAGAAATCCAACTTCCTCTTTCAGCCATTCATCTGTAGCGTGTGGCTTCGATGCCTATACCATTGTCTGCGCTTTTAACAATCTTGTGACATCTAAATCACAATAATATAGGAAGTCGTGATTATTTAACAATTCAAAACAAAATGACTGTTAAAATGAAAACTCAATGGCACACATTGGTTGCCGGGTCCGAATATGTTCTGAGAGGGTCCGCCCTCCCTTCAAATTATATCCCAAGTTGGGCGAGTTCACCCCCGCGTTGCGTTACACAGCTCAAGTCCCAAAAGTTGGCAAGACTGTTGCGGACAATATTTATCGGCTCGTTGTCCGAGGCCCTGTGTGTGTGTGTGTATGCTCAGGGCTTAGCGAGTGTGTGTGGTCAGCGGGACGCCCCGGAGATTACGAGCGGGGAGTATAGGATCGCCGTGGAGCGTCCAACGCGATTATTCACATCCTCCGCGTGGCCTTGCCCGGGCCATAGATTATGGGCTCAAGATTCGACGATAATCTGGTGCAAAACCATAAACGCTGGGGTGGACGGACAGACCGCTATTGTAGCGAGTCCGTATCCCCCATATAGGACGTGAAAGAAAATCATATTTCTTTACTTCCTTGTTTTGTTGTGGACTTCAAGGATAGTTCTACAGTTCAGTAAATATACCGAGCGGGAGGAGATCGATCAAGTTGAACTGGTAGCTCGATGTATTTGAACGTTGTCAGATTAAATTTGGCGATGCTCGCCTAAGAGAAGATTACAATAGAAAGATAAATTATTAAGTATAAAATAACAAACACGGGACAGAGCCGTGGAAAATATTTTTGTTACATGATGCAATTGTTGTTTTTATTTCTAAATTGCAGGCATTATTGTTTGGTTGTGACAAAACATTTCTATCAAATGCTATGAAAATTTATTTTTATCCATCATACATCAGTTCCGACATACCAAGTTTTAAAATAATATGCGAGTGATAATATGAAAATTGAAAAAGATATATTGAATAGTTTAATAGAATAGAATTAAATAGTTTTTTCATCCGTTTGTGTCCAATAATGTCCAGTTACAATTTTAGCTGCCCAGATATTATTAAAAACTTGACTGTAGGAGTTTGTATTTAAATAATATGCACAACTTATCTGCTATCGATTTCAATCGTCTACTTACTGGGCCCAGATTCTACACTTTTTTTTAAACCTGGTAATTTTACTTGGGACAGTCAGACCACCAGTTAAACAGATATACTTAAAAGCCCAAATTTGAAACAGACATGCCAATAAACTGATATTCACGTCTCGAAATAAAAAGCGTTGGTCAGCTCTGGATTGTCTGTATGCTATCGTTTAACAAATCTGTACTTAAACACAGTATGGCGCTACGATCGCCACCACCATCCAGTGAAACGAGTCTGTTGTGCTGAAATAAGATTTTCAACATTGTCGACACCATCGACAATCACATGTGCTCACCATACGTTCACGACAACTAACGTGTATCCTTCATAACCTAGGCGCATTCCATGTCGCTTTTTTCTCTTCCAGTCCACGTCTAAACGAGAAATGCAAACTGCATGTGAAGAGGTTAGTCTTTTCTCCTCCGTTCGTCATATCTTTCTTGGTGTCGAATGGCGTATTTACTCGAGTGCAAATGGTGTTGAATGGCCACTGTTCCAGGCAACATTTGGCGGACACGCTGGCGTCGGTGCGAATCGCGCTATGGCCTTATTATTTAAATTTAGGAGGAAGCGACCGCAGTACGACGACCATGTGCATGCATGGCCAGCGCTCATATGGAGCCTCTTTGTCTTTTTGGCATGACGACAGCCGCACACCTGACAGCAGAAGTGGAGGTGGTGCGGTTAATGTGCCGTGCCGTGCCGCGCCGCGCCGGAAGAGCTGGAACCAGCAGCCTGTGCCTGGTGGACCGAAAAAGTCGGTCATGCTAAATTGAAATCTATTTTGCATTCAGGACTTCAATCGATCTTATCTTTCAAGACTTGTTAGTGTTAACAGTGAATTCATCCGCAAAACAGAATATCATTTATTGTGGATTCCGTAAGATTAGTCGAGTGTTCGACATATCAGTTGCGTCTGTTGGTTGGTCAGTTTGCGCCCACTTTTCCTAGGTTGACAACCCGAAGTCGTTGGCTGCACAGAAACCGTTTTTCGCCCGAAATTCCTCGGTAGAAATTTCCCCAGCGCGCACTTGAGGGTGGAGGGGTGAAAGGCAGTTTAATCCACAGAATTAACGTATCACGGTCGTTCTCGTGATTTCTTTCATAATAAAATTGCTTTCTCTTTTCCCCGGATGCTCTCTCGCCGTCTGCTGGAACGGTCGTCCACAGAAATAGGACTGGGGATTGGTAATCGTGCACCTAGCTCGTATATAAAGTCCAGACCACTGTCATATGACAGGATGGAACTGTTGACTTCTCACTATAGGTGCTACCCTTTATGATTGGGTGGCGCTCAATTCGTCACGTAACAGGTTACCGGTGGTTCCATTGTCCCCGGTTATGTGGTACCTGATCTCCAAATTTCAATTTATCATTGAAGCGTTTTGTGGTTGAAAGTTCAAAGAGAAGCCATTAATAGGGATGACCATTTATTTTCAACAACTACTTTAGCCCGATTGATCATCTGGAGTTCATACAGAGAACAACAATAACTGGGATTCACAGAAATGATGGGCTGTTACATTTGTACCATTGAGCAGATACAAATGCAGTTTTGCATGTATTTGAGGCAAGAAAATATTTAAATAAGTTAGGCAGAGTGGAGTTTCGTTTTGAAGAATTGACTACCAGGTGTTGTGTAATTTCACAATACCTTTCATTTTTCAAAATTGAGCTTTAATTTAGAATGTAAATCGAAATATGGGAACAAATATATAACGTAGGGTTCAACAAATATTTGATGTTTATTAAATATGCGAGTTTATTATTAAAATGACATTTATTTGTCAAATACGAATATTTTTCCCATTCAATTAATTTATTTTATGCAATATGTCAAAACACTATTCTCAAACGTCAGACGAATAACACAAAAATATATTTTTTTATTTGCTTTTATTTTTCAAAATTGAGCTTTAATTAAGATTGCAAATGACAAATACGTTAAACAAAGATAACGTTCGGTTCATTAAGTACTCTGTGTTTGATGTTTATGAAACATGCGAGTTGTTCATAATCAAAATGACATGTAATTTGTCAAATGCGAATATTTTTCCGATTCGACATATTTCTTTTATGGAACATGTCAAAACACTATTGTCAAGTGTCAGACGAATGTCACAAAAAATAGGAAAACTGTTTTTGTTTCTGTGGCATAATATCGCGTACGAACGAACGTAAGGAAAGTCTGCCTCCAATAATTGAGTCCTTCCACATTCTTTATTACATTTTTTCCCTCTAGTCTGTTTGCAGACTGCAAAACCGGTCTCTTCGGCAAACAGTTGCAGCCAGGGGATCGGTTTGCATTTCAAAGACTCACACTGAGCGTCAGCGAAGGTCTGACTTCAATTATACGCAGAAATAGACCTGTGGGCGATATAATATTTACGTTCGTGTTTGCATCGCAACCAGTTCTGGGTCGAGAAGAGACGAGTCTCTATTGTTTTAACGTGGCCCGCCGAAAGGAGATCAACTTTGCAAGGTGAACAAAAAAATTCGCATCAATCTTCCTGTTGCGGTTGCAATGTTGCAACAAAACAATGGTCAATTTTATTATTTAAAAAAATAAAGAACGGATAGACTGCTTCAAAACTACCCTGTAACAAATCTTTAATTTATTTTCTACCAGACGAACATTTTTGTAAGATTAACATCCTCGAAGATTAAATCAAAAGAAAATACGTATTTCTCAGAGTATACGTAAGAAGATCAACAGCTAAATATTTATTACTATTTTACGTGCTAAAATAACAAATCGTTTTTGAACCTGGATATGGTAAATAGTAGCGATTAAACTTTGGCGATAGCAGCGCCTCGCACGGTGGTGCCCAGCAGTTTCGTTCACCGAACTCGGGTGAAAACAGACGAGCTGTTGCCAAGTATATTTCTAAGGAAATTGTTTCGTAATATATTGCGCCAAAATGTGCTTCTTTTGATGCCAAATTCTGCCGGAGCAAAAGTCTGTTCTGGTGCGCGCGAAGAGGCAACAACGTTGTTTAGTAGTTGTGGCTGCAACTAGATTATAAATAATGCGAGCCCTGGAGACGACCCGTGTGTTACGTAGTCGGGTGGTTCCAAACCGGTGAAACGTCCCCGTGCGAACGCAAAATTGCCGAGAGAAAGAAGAGAAAAAATGCTAATCAAACAACGGGAATAGTACATTTTTGATGGTTCCAGCTGGCGCTTCCTTTTGTGTCCTTGCCTACAGAGTGTGGGAATCGCTGGTCTAGTCAATTAAACACTCGCTATTCCCACTTTCACACATCTGCAAAAATAAGTCACAAGATGTTTAGAAACCGCGTTATATATTTCGCACGTTCCATTGAGTCTAATAAAGAAATGTCGGTTCTCCTGAATAGCTAGATGCTCGAAATAAAATATTTACTCGCATTCTCCGGTTTTTGTACACGGCGTATACGCGAGAAATGGTTTGCCGTTTCTTGCCGAGAGATTTATTTCTTTCATATTAACAAGCGCTGGAGACCATTCGTCATCGGCTAGTCAACGTGCGCGCTAGGACTTATGTCTTTTTAAGAAGGTTAAATGTGGCGAAATCAATTTGACTCGGGGAGTTTTTGTGTGACATTTTTCCTGCACGTCGGTGCCAAAAATGTCACAAATTTCTATTCCGCAGCTGTTCTAAAGGCGAAAATAAAATGTATTACTAGGATCGTAAATTGTGGTCAACCTCTATTCAACCAATATTTTCTCAACCAACTAATTTATGGAAAAAGGTAGCTCAAAACTCTTATTTTATTGTTTTTCTTAAAAGTGTGTTTTTTCTTTGATGGTATTTCTTGGCTTTTGTTCTAACAGCAAAATCCCCGTCACACACATCAGTATTTTACCATGGGTCAGAACCCTTTCACGGGTTCTAACCCACTACCCTTCCATCCTTGTGCGACTCGCTTACCGGCTGACTAATCAAATAAAAAGACAGGAGATTCCAAAATAAATGCCATTAGTATCTTTTTCTGGTTGTTTTTGATTTTATTTTTTCTGACCATGATTGAAAATATGTTGTGTAGTAGAAGCGGGGAGCATTAAACTTCAACATATTTGTGTTCTTTTGCTCGCCCCATTCTGTAGCGGTATTCCATGAATAATATTTTGCCTTGTTTTATTGAATAATTTTCCAATCGAATATAACAACCATGACAATGGTTTAGCGTTTCTCCCAAAGCTGTTGCTTTGTCTTCTGTATTGATTTATGAAGACATAAATTCCAATGCTCTTTTTTTCGTGGGCGATATCTGCCTCGGTCGCAGAAACGCTAACAATAGCTTGGCTGTTGGCCAGGAAAATGGAAATGACTTAGCAGTGAAATTGTACGAGTCCATATAGAGCATTGAGCATTTTTGTTGGCATCTGAAATTGTTTATAAATAACCCAGCTTTTAAAAGATTTTCGCATCGTCTATCACAATCCGTATTTTTCAAGTAATTCAAATATTTTCTAGGAGGGAAATAAGCGGGTTGGACCTCCTATTGCTAAAGCACGGCCGTTGTTTGTCGAGGCATGGATTCCACAAGGTGTTGGAAAGTCTGAAGTGATATTGTCTCACACAGAGGTGAAAGCCTCACGTAATTGATGCAGATTTGAGGGCTGCACAGCCTTGCGGCGAATACCACTTTAAAGCTCATTACAAAGACGTTCGATATGGTTGAGATCTAGGCTGGCCAATGACTCGAGGAACCAAATGATTCGAGTTACCAAATGATTCGAGGAACATGACAACTCGTTGTCATGTTCCTCGAATCATTTGGTAACGATTGCTGCCTTGTGGCATGGAGCGTTATCCTGTTGGAACAATCCATCCAATAATGGGTGCACATGTGCCATGAAGGGATGCCCCTGGTCCGCGACTATGTTTAGACAGGCATCACTGTTAAGGCGTTCATGGATGTGTATCAGGGGAACTCGTGTGTTCCAGGAGGACATCCCCCATACCATAACATCGCCACCACCGGCCTGCAGGGTTGATACGTGGAAGGTTTGTGTCATATTCTGGCTCTTCCATCGAAGTGATGCAACAGAAAACGGGATTCGTCGGACCACGTAATGTTTTTCCACTTGTCAACAGTTCAATTTTTCGACCACAAACGCGGCGTTCACTGGAGGTTTTCGCATTTTTTGCACCATTCTTGATAAACTCTTGCTACTGTTGTGCGAGAAAATCTCAAAAGAATGGCGATTTTGGAAACATTCATTCCAGATCCTCCCGTTCACCTACGACCATGCCACATTCAAAGTCACTCAAATCATGCTCTTTCCTCATGTTGGTGGCTAAATGGTAGATTTTTAGCATCTAATAGTGCTTACACATCTTTATTATACTGCGCAACGAGGTCACCTGGTATAAAAATCGGCCAGGTCAACTGATTTCCAAAAAAGAGGAGGATGTACCTTATAAAGTGAACACTCAGTGTATACCAATTATAGAGTAACACACGCCAATGTATTCGAAAATAGATTAGGGATGAGCGGAATGCTGGACGCAAAACCATAATGGCGATAAGAGTTTAATAAATAAACTATTATTATATCAGAAGATTTTTGCCAACTCTTATCGCCATTATGGTTTTGCGTCCAGCATTCCCCTCATCCCTACTCAGTGTTTATTTTCATTTTACATGTGTATTTTGAAAGTTTCTACTTCAATTGTCATTTCTTCTCGTCGATTCTCTACAGTAAAAAATAAAATAAACACATTGAATATGGATGCATATGATAAAAACGCTTTATCGTCTATTTGCTTACATGCCGAAACCAAACTCGAAAAAAGAAGAAAACCCCAAAAAAAAGCTCGTCCCCGCCAGCAAGCAAGAATTCTAATCCGTGCCCCCAAGTCGATCGAATGCAACACATGGCGAAAGAATAGGTCCTCCTATTTCCCCAAACACTCTTCTTTTTTGTAATCCCCCACCACCACCACCACCACCACCACCACCCCGTAATCCTTGTATACGAGATCCGCGAATCGACTGCTGTGACCCTTGCCCGCGACTCGGGCCCTGTCCTAACCGCGCGTCCCGCCCAAAACGACGGCATCGTTTTCCCGTTCCGCCCACTCGAGCATCACAAAACATGCTTCGACGATCCTCGTTTGATTCACTTTGGGCTTGGCAACGGTGAGATTGGGCAGGCCCTATTCGAAGTCGGCAACTGACATGTCGACCGCAGCTTTTTCCCCCCACTGTCCTTTGACCGACGTCTCCTATTCAAGTGGTATTGACAAAATCGAGCCAATTTCATGAATTCTCTCTTAGAAGGCTCCGGTCAACAGAATGAGATAAGATTTTTTGTTCTCTCGCAGGCAAGACGTATTTTTATTGAAAGAAGAATGTGTCTTGGACTCAACAAATGTATCATTTCCGTCTGGCCTAGTATTCGTCATGGCAGTCTGAGAATCAGAGGGTTCTAGGTTCGAGCCAGTGTGAGTTCTTAATTTCCCAAACGCGGATGAATGTAACATGGAACAACGGATTTGTTAGTGAAATAAAGTCGTATCGATTTGAGTTTATTTCCTACGAAAAATTCAGTTGCCTTTCATATGTGCCGCTAAATTTTATGAAATGAAAATTATTGGAGACAAGATTTTAGATATTCAGTGACTTCGTGATATTTGAAATTAGATTCTGGCAAATTTGCAGAAATTTAAGTTTCATGTTTGTAGGAATAGTAGCAATATTGTTTGATACGTTTAGATACAACTGTATTTAAAGTAATTGTTACGGCATAGGTTGATCTGATAGAAGGACGCAGTGTACAATGGCATTCTGTTACTATAATAAGAAGTAATCAGTTTTATCGTGAGAATATCTGTACTAGAACTCGAAACGATAGACGTCTTGGACGGACGATTGACGTATCGTACGTGATTGTCGATTCTGTATTGCGGAAACAAATGTCGTGTCTTTGGAGAGCTCACCTGTAGCCGATCTCCGAAAGACGTCCTTTGTGTTCTTTGCGGGGCCCAGGTGACCACTCAATGGATGATGGCAATTTAGAAGACGTATCGGCCAATCTGTTCAGCTGTTTCCGAGTGTTCCCCGGTGATGGACTATCAGATCCGCTTTTGTCCGGTCACGGCACCCATTGCAATGGATAAAGCAGATGTGCTGGGAATTGAACCACCTTGTTCGTAGAACCCGGATGTTATTCGTCGCTGGCCCTTATATAAACTGTGGAAATGCTGGTTTTCAAAATTTATTCGAATAATATGCACATGGGCAGTACTTGTATTTGTATCTTTTTTTCAAATTATTAGTGCCTAAGCACCATGAGGGGGACGTAACGCCTGTAGTGCGGTTGACTACAGTTGATTGGGAAAAAAGAAATACTCGAGTCTCTTTCGCTCATTCTGTTGGAACTGTCGCAGGTGAAATATTAGTACTTATGAAACATCTGAGAGGTTTTCAAATTGAGATTCTAAATGATCATAGGTTAACGCTCGCAAAGTGAGGTAAATTTAAAGTTCAAAATACATGAATTGAGAATGTAATTACAATTGAGATATGGGTAGCGAAAATTCTTCTTACTTGCATTATTTTTATGGTAATATGATTAATTTGTATTGCTCCATTGTTTTAATGAATTATATGTTGAACGAAATCTCATTCGTTAGTAGTTTGTTATGCAATATACCAAACAAATCTAACTACTAGATCTACTTGGAAGGACCGCCATTGCTACTAACGAAAATGATGCCCTTATTGAGAAATCTTCCGTTACGTCTAATCTGTGGTAATACGGTATACCAATAAAGTAAATTACACCCATTTTTAACTAACAAACATTAATTCTTGACTTGGTAACGTCCGGATGTTGTTGCCGACGCCATATTGTTGGTTCTGTGCACCTTTTTTATCCGGGCAGATGCGTGAAGAGACATTCTTTTGAAGGATATAGTCATGCACATACCCTCTAAAGAAGATACGAGAATAACATATATGTGGGAATGCCAAAGCATCCTTGTAGAGATATTTTTTCTCCCCGAATGCATCGTTGAATGCAAAAATTCAAAGGAATTTCAATGTGTTCCGTTGTTCTGTATTTCGCCAGGCGATTGTTTGTCGAGTGTCTAGGCAGTGCAAGTGCGTGCAAAAATAGGTGTCCGCCGCGTTTGATCTACTGTATCATTAAAATTCAACCCAAAATATTATCTCTATCTATGCATCGACGACGCCGGGAATTGGTTTATCCGCATTTTTAATTTTATCCAATCTCCATGTAAAACTATATGCGGTGCATCCACTTAAGAGCGGGCGTACACTTCGTGAATAATAATTCCATTACTAATTCAGAGCAAATAAGTCCTCCTGAGACCTGAATTTCTTCTGAACACATTCAGTTCTTTAATATTGTTTTTTCATTTTGTAAACCCAATTTAATAAAACGTTTGCTACTTACAAAAAACGCAATGGTTATTATACGAGCGTAAAATAAATTAATCTGAAAATTGTGTTGGAATTTAACAAACCAAAAATAACGATAATGACAAACCGATTTAACTACTACTCGATGATTTAGTACTATTCAACGGACACTGTCACCAGTGCACCTCCGAATTAAAAAAAAACGAGAGTTCGCGCCGGGAATAGAACCCGGAAACGTAGCACCATGAGTCTTGTTTTTCAGTCAACTGGGTTGTCCCGGGTCGCACCGAATTGATCAAATCGGCTAGATCTCCACAACACACAAAATTTTCCGTTCGCTTTCTTAAGAACTTCTACCTTTGCCATGGTTCTTAGGAGGCCATAATAATAATCTACAAGAGGAACTGACAAATTGCGTGAGTGGAGGCGCATTGTATGAGTCCCTACCTTCGGCTATCTCATTCCGCATCCCAATTTAATGTCCACGTTCCTCGAACCTTCACCTCCTCCTTACCACCCACCCTCTCACCCCACTCCCACCAAACCACCCTCTCCACATCTCTATCTTCCTCTTTCGACAATCACAAAGAAAAGGCCGCATACAGGTCGGGTCTCTAGGGTAATGCGTGGTTGCTCACCAATAGGGAAAGCGAATCGCTCGAAGACTACTAGACTGAATCCTCTTGTGGCCAGATGACCATTTTTGGCTGCAACTCTTGCAGTCCAGACTACAGAGCGAGATGATTTTCTGCACAATGAACGTATTTAGATAAAATAGAGCCATTGTGAATTTTGAACAGCAGGTCTGTAGTTAGAAAGTTTTCTTTAGGGGAAGACATTTTCCGTTGTAGCATCGCCAATCGGTGTCTGGGCTCAACTGGGTTGCGACGAATTGCACTGGTTCCTTGGGGTCTCTGGTGGAAATAGTTGTCGTTGATGTATGCAGGCGATGTGTAGACGTGGCTGGAAACAGCTGACGCTGCTTTGCTTTTATATTTATTGGCATCATATAGTATAGCGACCACTTCGCTGTCGTCTGCATTGTCGTACATCGTGGGGGTCGTCTCTTTCGTCCTTTAATGTAAGGATCTCTGTTTGATGTGCCACTGAACTGTAACGAGAATCGGGGGCTACTGACTAGCGGAATTTATTTCTGTATTGACATCGCATACGGTAACAAATTGGCTTCTCCGCAAATCCGTCAGTCTCGGTCTCTCTAAGAATAAGATTATTTCGCGTAGGTGCTGTGCGTTATCTCGGCAGACGTTTTTCTTTGTCGCTAACAAGCTACCATCCACTAAAAACCACTTTGTTTTGCTGATTTATTGAAGTCAAGCTTGTCAACTCAATAGGATGGTTTATTTCAATCTTCGTGACTATACTCGGTTGCACGATATCATTATATTAAAACTAAGATGGTATGAGATGCATAAAAATTGATATCGACCAGGTTGTATCAATTATCTTGTAGCAAGTATTTCTGCTCCAGTGATTACCAACGAAGATAAATTTCAGGCCTTCTACTTAAATGTTATCTCTGTGACATGATCTTTTATATAAAATCCATGGTTCAAACATCCAATTGCCAAGTTTATAATAATGCCATGTGTGATAGCGAATGCAGAAGTTTGCCAATAATAGAGCATCAGTCCAAAACTGTACACGAAATCATTTAATCGCTAGCCTAAAAATACATCTAGTCTGAGTTCAACGGAACACTTGACTACAACATAATAAATGGTTTAAAAAGCACCTTATAATTATTAGTTTTTTATTATTGTTGGTAATAATAATAATAGTAATTGTGTAGTAACCGTATTATTTATATTTTTCATTTTACAAGAAATAAAAGGTCTAAGCAATACAGTTCTCGAAACAGTTAAACAGACATTTTTTTTCTGGAAACACGTCACTGGAAAACGAGAGGACATTGAAGGAGGGTGGAAGAAGCCCGTACACAGTATTTACAATTGTGGAAATGGGAATTGAAACGGGATTATTTACATGGTTTCGCCCAATAACATACACCAGGGTGCGATGTGGCTTTCGTCGCGCCTTACTTTCGGGTACAGGTGGCGCCACGAGCTATAATCGTTTTCGAGATACGCTGACAAAACGATTTGCTCAGCCATGCTGGATTATTTTTTTTTTAAATAACGGATACTAGTTTGGTTTACGTTAAACATCGCGCAATTTTATGGGCGTAGTCGTTTACACCTAAATAAAAAATGTTTATCATAGTTTGCACACAAAATTGGTGAAAATAAAATTCCAAACGATGCACTGTGATTAATGTGAGGAGGGGAAAAATAGGATAGTTATATAAAAAGTTCTTGGCACGGAATATTACAAGGTCTGGAGGTATGTTAGTTCCATTGCAGACCCTCTCACCAATCGGATTCCAAACACTCGAGACTGGATCGGTCCATCATAAAGGGACATTCGCAATCCATTTATTTTCCCATATTTTTAATATTTTCAGACATTGATAGTTACGATGGTTTGAATATTCTGAATTCAGAGTTCGCATAGATGTCTTTTGAAATGACATTCGATAATTTTTGTTATTTTTGATTTTGAACTTTTTCGAACTTTGATATTGATTTTGAACTTCGTGATATAAATGCACAACCAGTATTCGTTTTCTGACATGGACTGCATGTTAGCAAGATTGTCATGTAATGTCAATTAAGATGTTTGTATGACGCAAGTAGAAATAAGCTATCAAACGTATTTGTGAAAACATGTGTGAATCCTCAAGAGGACAAAGACTAGATTTCTTTAAAGTGTGCTACAGGCAGCGGATATGTTCGCGCATTTGAACTGCCCTTATTCATTGCGAAGCAGCTTTTTCATGCTGAAAATGAATTATTTCGGGAAGGATGTGGTTGTGAGTTGTAGCGAGAGAAAAATTTGAAATAGCCAAAAATAGGTTACTATGGAAAAAATCTTTTGCCAAAATAGACGAGCGATTACATATCCAATTTCAGTGTGTGTGTGTACTTACCAATGCACCCTTTTTACGTAAATGGACAAAGTATATAAGGTAGCGCTCACACAAATCTGACCACACTCCCACTGTCTCTGGTACTGCGTTTTTCTTCATCAATGGACCTTGTTCGCTCTTTTCGGATGACGAAACGATTGATATTGCTGTAGTGGCTCACTATTGTCGGGAGGTCGTCCTGCGTGGAGCGTGACAAGGTGACGTTATTCTCCGGTGACGTCATCGTCCGTGTCAATGGCCGCTGGCGAGACCACGCCCACCACCGCCCGGTTTCCGTTTCGTTGTGCCTGATCAGGCGGCGCCGCCCAGAATAAACTTATTAAGTGGCCAATACAGTAGCGGTACGAATGTAATTGTAGTAAAAAAACTCCATCGGTGATCTTCACATGTACAGGAGCCTAATTGAGACGAAAAAGAAAGAAAAAACATGAAAAAGTGGTCATTTATCGCTATGAGAACACGGGAAATTCGGATGAATCAGAGCACTCGCAACGTTCAGTTTCAGCATTGAGTTAATAAATGCGGTTATTTTGAGAAAAAGAAATTTACCTTTTAATCTATTTGATCAAATTGAAAGATATCGCACAGAACATTATGGTATTTGAGTATAATGATTTCAAATCTGATTAAATTTTAGAATTATCAGTGCTACCTCTTCCAATTTGAAGTTACTTGTGTTAACAAGTCGCATAAATGTATACAGTATGGAGCGAAAAAACATTTTGTTGAATTATTTTGAATGGACTAACAAAATACATTGTGAAAAGACTGTTTCTTATTTTTAAGTTTTGACAGAAAATTTAGAAATAAAAATAGTGCATTATTCATTAATGAAATTAGACGATTTGGGAATCGTCTAATTTCATTTGGGAAAATTGATTTGGGAAAATGGACGATTTTTTCTTTTAATTCGCAAACATTAATCGAACCGAATTTGAACATTACATAGTAATTGTAATTCGCAATTTTATTGTTGGTAATTTTCGTTTTTCCATTTCAGTTACATTAATCGCTTATTGCTGCTTGCCAGATACATCTGGAACAAACTCGGCAACCTTCAATTTCTATTAATCGTGCTTCTGTTTTCCTTCAAAATTCACAGCATACGGGAAAGGCACTTGTCGTTTCGCAAACGAAAAAAAAAAATACTGAGAATTGGTACCCAGACCACCTTTATTTTTAAACTACATCTAAACATACGTCGACCTATACTCGGATTTTAAGCAGATTGCCATTCTCTATCGAGCAGTTTCAGTGGAAACCTCATTCTCCGGAAATCCTCAAGTATGATTAAGTCGGGATACATCATTAGGGCGGAGCAAATCGAGCTCAATTTCGAGGAATTACATTTTTTTTTCTTTCTGTTTTTCTCAGGGCTGGATCGTGTTGAATATTTGAGAGAGTTTTCATATTGTTTAGTTAGCGTAGTGGCATTTGAAGGCTGCAGCGGGTTCTAATTGCTAATTTATTTCGCCATATCTAAACTGGAATATCCCCGGAACAAGAGCAGCTTTATTTTCATAAACTTAAATCTTGTAAAGTGGGCGTTATAAACTGGAGCGCTGGGATTAAATTAAACAGTTTTCGCTAAGAAAAAAACAGTGCTGAGTGCTGGGGATAGAAAATATGGCAATTGGGTGTACAGGAGTCCGTGAGCGATCCGGCGGAAACGGTAACTGGGCAATTAACGGTGGCGAACCGAAGATGGGATTCGATTGAATGCTCGTTCCTGCGTTTTCGCAAATGGCATTAATGAATTACGTTAGGTGCATTGGCAAGTAGAAAAGCAATTCCTGATTGTCGACAACTAGAGAGGGAGTTGCTGTTGAGCCTTATTCAGCGATAACGGTTTCGTCAGAGACAAATCTTCGGTGGTTGGCCATACGGCTGCACATTCCGAGCGTGACCGCGTGAGACCCCACTCCAAAAATGGGACACTTTTTTAGGAATTAATAAGATAATATACCGATTTTCTCGACGAACCATCCTCTGATGTGAAACAATATGAATGACCTTAAATCTCCGATATGATAGTCTGGTTGCCCTTATGATGCAGTATGCTGATGCTCTGTTAAATTAGTCGGCAGATTTGGAATTGCTGCATCTTGATTGTGTTGAGTTGTAATAAAATTTATAACCATTTAAAAAAAAAATAATCTTAACAAATATTGATTGCTATTTGGTTGGATGGTTAACCCATTTAGGTGGTAATTAATTTACAATTTTAATTGGTGGTCAGATGATTGAAAGGCGTCAAGCAGAAGATATTAAAGATGGCTAGCTTGAGCCTGATTCGAAGAATAGGGTGGCACACAAAATTAAAGAATTTCAAAATATTAGATTGTAGATCTAACAATTTTCAAAATAAAATTGTAAAATTGAGATCGAATTAGAAGATCAAACAGTAAGGGTATTTGTCGAAACTTCTGCGAACGATTGATGATGATTCGATCCATCATGTGCCAAAGTACGCATCAGAGTGTACCAGTACATGTGGTCTTAGGAGAAAGTGCAACCCTAATCGTCCTGGAGTCGCAGAAAGAAAGCTCTATGAATGAGAGCGCTGAAAGCTGCCCACGAATTCGGATACATTCCGAAGAACGGATTTCAAAGGAAACAAATACAAGAAGGAAAAAATTGACGTTCTATTCTTGTTTCCCCACAATCGGGCCACCATTCTGCGGAATGCTTTAACGCTCGGGCGGTGCCATATCTTAGCTCGATTCGAGACGGTATTTAAGTACTTTATTGCGCCCCAAAAATGCATTTTTTTGGGGCGGGAATGGAATCGTTTCATAAAAAGGTGACTTTTTATGACACTTATCGTCATTACAGTCATCGTTGGGGGCCCTACCTAATTCATTTCCAAATACGCCAAGGTGGTAGGGCTGGGGGGAGGCTAAATGCGTAGAGACGTTCATAAAAGGACATTTATTGCGCTGATTTGGACCTCGCGAAAATCTAGCCAGCCATTTTTACAGGCCAATATATTCCTTCCAGAGACCTCCTGTCCTCCTTACCAGTATCACGAAGAAAAACAGCATAGCTGCTATATCATTTTCATTTATCTGTGTGCCAGAACATCACTGGGTTCTCCTGGTGTAGGCGTCATCAATAAAGTATGCTATAGCTTTTGTGGGATTTTTGAAATGTATGCGATTAGTTGGATTGAGGACAACCGACCGCAATAAAAGCGTTCGCAAAATGATGTGCCGATTTCGAACGTGTTGAAACTTTCCCATCATCGTATATGGTCAGGACAACGATACACTTAAAATACAAATTAGTGTTGGAAAAATTTGAAAGAAATGAAAAGATGTTCAAATTGATGGTGAGGGTCTCAGGGTGGGCCACATCCATCCAAGAAGCGTGTGTCGTGAAACTCTGTTGCTGTAAAGGGGATACGAGACGTTCGATATTTGGTATCAAGGAAATCAAAGCTGGTCGTTCCCTTTCACATAACGCACCCCCACTCCTCCTTCTTCTTCTACACTCCTACCTTTCCTGCCCCGTGGGAGCCATTCTCTGTTCGAAATCATTTTGAACGCCGGCGTTTAATCTAACGCTTCAATCAACCAAACTAATTTTACGCCCGCCGACAGATTAACAAATTAGCCGTCGCATGACCCACGCAACTTAATGGCCAAAAGACGTTTCGGTTGAGGGCGTCGCTGTCGTCGTGTTCCCCCCGTCCCCCCTTATCAAGATTACACAAAAAATGCAACGGCGTTTTACGTGTTTATGACTATTATATGGCGGGAGCCGTTAAAAGGTAATCGGGTGAAAAATGAGTGACTATAGGTGAGCTATAATAGAGCCGACACTTTTTTAATATCGTATTAAAATTGCCTACCAATTTTCTTTTATGTTTCAGCTATAGATTTGGACGATGTTTTATTTACAGTCTTTTCTTAAAATCGCTATCATATATGGGCGAGCATATCGTTTAACAAATACAAAGTAACGACAAGCGTCTTTTCAACTATCATGGACTATATTTCAATTTATTAAATAAATAACCATGCCTACATTTTCAGAAATGACGTCATTACGCTTTAACATTAATTACCTTTAAATTAATTTTATATTCAAATATAAACAATATTTAATTCCACATTAACAGAAGCATACATATCAGATTAGTAAGTCGAATCAATTTTTTTGGGTGTCTAACTAATAAACCTTCCCACCTTTCTGGGCTGAATGCTCTCCAATTTATTTTCACTAATCTTGAATGGTTTAACAGAAATTATAAATTCTTAAAGAATATGACTTGTATCTAGTCTTTGAAATTGGTTAGAAGCTATTTAGGTCTATGCGCTCATATGTTTAAAGTGAAGCATCGTCTAGCTAGAATTTTATTAAGTCCTATTCTTGCGATGAAACGAGTTCGCGCGCTGTGTTCGATTCAATAGACGCCGAGTTATAATAATTATCGATTGACGAAACCCTATAAATTCGGCGTTGAGTGCAACTATTCGCTTCGTGTCGGCAACACCGGAGGTAGGAAACCAATTAAAAAGTGGGCGAGTTCAACCGAAGTTAGTTTGGAATCTCGGTTATAACTTTTCGCAGCGTGGCTTCTTTGGCGTCACTGAAAAAGTATTTTCTTTTTTCGTTTCTTCCCCGATTGTCGTATCTGCGTCGCACTTTCTGGCTCGCTTTGGTTACTCCAAAATCATCAATCACGCCTGAAGAGCCGGGTCACCTAAAATAAGTGCATCGGTCGCCGAGATAGATAAACGATGGGCGTGGCCACGGGCGAAAGGCCTCGGCGACTGACGCGAACAAATCTGTTTGAATGAGCTAAAAGCTGAGCTCGCAATGGCTACGACTGAGTTTTGTAAAGTGCATGATGTCAAAAAGACAAAGCGATTATTTTGCAGAAAGAGAGATAGGATACAATGTAAGAGTCATTTCTCAGATGCCAATTTCATAGTGATGGAAATTTGACCCGAATTTATCTTAAAATAACTACCATTGTGACTGAACACCTGCAATTGTTTTGTCAAATTGCAACAAATCGAGATTGTCATTTGGAAATCATTGTAATTAACAATTGTTCATGAAAATGAATTACTTGGCAAGCATAGAATCTGTTACACTTACTGTGAAATAATCATTTAGGAGGTTTCAGTGACGTTCAGTGTATCTACGATTTCATTGAGCATCTTAAAGCACGATGACTGAACGAGAGCGAGAAGACTCCATTTTTTTGACTGCCTCATGTTCTTTAAACTTCGTTAGAAATCATTATGACCTCATAAACATTATTCAGGCATATTTATGAAAACTGCTTCACATAATGGAACGCAGAAAATGTAAATTGCTGACAATCATTAAATGAGATACGTTGTGGTTGTGATAAGTGTCTCAAGTAAGACATTCTCAACTTGTGCGTTTTTATTTTTGGCCTCACTGTATCTCATTCTATTTCCGGAACGCTAGAAGTAGCGACGGCTAGCCTCTAGTATTTTGAATCAAGTGGTATTTTCAATTCACGGGAAAAACAGTTTAAACTGATATATTAGACTTGTCCGATCCGCGTGTTTTATTCGGCCACTTGACCAACCATACTACTGCAATCACGATTCGACTATACGAGTGTCGGCGCACGAAAGAGAGAGGCTAATATACGGCCGATGTCATTATATTACGATTCGCAAACGAATGACCACTAACTTTCCAAAAACAATCATTGATGTTGGTGGTCGCCTCTGTAAGTGGAGTGGAGGAAATGAAATGTAGAGAGACCAGAGTAGACCGCATCGACTAGAAACGTTTTTGCGACAGTGCATTTGTTCTGGCGAACTGGTGCCAGTGGAACACCGTGAAAACTAACTTGGGCGGGATGACCGATTTGTCATTGCCTATGTAGGTCGCCTGGGGCCGTCTAGGGTTAAAGGAGCCAATAGACCACCGCAAGTTCCAACCCTTGGTCAGATACCCGTACATTTCGAAGAAGAAAAACTCCGGAAGCGAACGGTCTAGTCGGCCAAATGTGACACCATATATAGGATGTTGAGCTAATCTGACATTTTACGCTAAACCTAAGATCCTTTATACATTTTTTATTCAAGGGAATCTTGAAATTAAAGAAACTAAAAATGGGAATAAAAAACTTCGCTTAAAATATATGTTCTGTCCCAAAAAATGTTTCTCAACACCAACGCAAGGTACTAACCCTCAACACGATCACATACAACTTTAATTAAAAACATCCTAATTTTACGTTCCATTGTGATATGGAACGTAGAATCCAAAGGATTTCTAGACGCTTAGGGGTGGTTCTGTGTAAGTTAGGTGGAATTTATTTCCCTGCGCCAGACGAACCGATGAAGTTGGTAAAAGGCACTAAATCTCGTTCATGCATGTGTGGGTTTTTGATTTTACAATTAATCAAATAGTTTAGTGTTTCATGCCAACAGAATTTATGCTCTACTGGTTAAATAGTTTGTTGTGAGTTACAATGATGTCACGTATAGTGACTTACCTGCTCGGTGACTACCACGATTTCTGTCATCTGCAGTTTTCATTACTTTGCTCGGCTTTGTCTGAACTGATGAGCTACCTTTGGCAGGTTCCGTTTTCTTATCTGAAAAACAAAAACTACTCTTACATTTGTTCCAAAAAAAAATTCAAAAATGTATTCGCATATTTTGGGCCATTTCCGGTTAATTAGGACCAAATTGCAAGAACAAAAAACACTTTGTTTTCTATCTGGCGCTAGTGATTCAGTAATTTAAGTATATTATATGTATTTAGTGTTATTTATTTTCCTTTCCCGGAAGCAAACATGCAGAAAATTGGGATAAATCGGTGATGAGCCACCACTTTCGAGCAGCTGCGAGGCAAAATTTAATATATACCAATCATCTGAATAAAATACTTTTGAATATTATGTCGGGCGACGGGCAGAAAATGACTTAAGAAATTTTAATCAAATTTTGCTTCAAGTGCATATACAGAGTAGAAAACGACAAAACTGCCCTTACAAATTAAATGCTGGAACGATGCATCTTGCATGTAGAAATCGACAAAACGGCCCTTGCAAATAAAATGCTGCCCCGTGTGAGGCAATCACACAAAACAAACATGCCTTCCAATTTGCCAGTGGTCGGGGATGCAGCTTTTCACGATGTATCGGGTAGTGTAGAAATCGACAAGAACTGCCCTTGCAAATTAAATGCTCCCATGATGCACCGCGCATGTAGAAATCGACAAAAACGACCTTTGCAAATTAAATGCTGGAACGATGCATCTGCCATGTAGAAATCGACAAAAACGGCCCTTGCAAATTAAATGCTGCCCCGTGTTAGGCAACCACACAAAACAAAGATGCCTTCCAATTTGCCAGTGTTCGGGGAAGCAGCTCTTCATGATGCATCGCGCGTGTTGAAATTGACAAGCACTACAGGCCTTACGTCCCCCTCATGGTGCTTAGACACTGTGCGAGGGGAACGACCAATACCCCGGGATCGAAATTTACGAGAGCCCGCGCCGGGAATCGAACACGGGACCGCCGAAACCACAGTCAGTCGCTAAACCAACTGGGCTACGACGAG
>JAQGBY010002397.1:0-23296 GCA_034698785.1 Mycogona germanica
GATACAACTGGTCGTTCGACCCCCGCCATAGGCCCCTCTCTTGGGGGCTGCTTGTGGGTACAAATTGTAATTGTAACTAAGTCATGTAAAAATATTGCTGATTTGCAACCATTGCCTGTTACTAATAGACAGGAACGTCTACACTACAAAATGATTCCACAAACAAAATATTGCAATAATGATCAATCCAACTAAGTCATGAAAAATATTGCTGATTTGCAACCATTGCCGGTTACTAATAGACAGGAATGTATAATTAAAAAAAATGATCAACATTACAATTAATTTGGCAAGTATTCAGTCGCTATTGAATAATAGGCCCTCAGATTTTTATAATATCATGATGCCATGTTTTTGTAATTTACACTTTTAACACGAAGAGCGACTGAAAAAACTGCACTAAAAAAAATAGCACAAAAACAGTCTTCCATTAGCGAAAGGCGATGAGCACTGCAGTACAGCATCAGGGGTTGCATTTCGAACTTTACGGATGTCACTATTTAAAAGTTTGCTATCGGTTTAGTAAGTATATGGCAGATTTTGCGACAACCGCAACCTGTCCACACTTACTAAATAAAGAAATTAGCGCCACCTTGTGTTAATACGGAACCCCCGCTGCAAATATGGTACGCTGTCGATGTCCATCTCATAATAACACGAGCCCCATGACGATGCTTATGCGGTCATACTGTTTTTTTATAGACACCTCTATCCTATAGGGGAAGTTATTTCAAGGCCTTCAGTTCTTCGCTCGTGACACACAAAAAATATCGCAATGTTTACAGACGGATCTCCATGTTGACGAGCCGCACTCTAGACCTTATACCTGGTTGGCCGGCGCAACAAAACATGTTACTTTTTCTTCCCGAATCAATTTTTTTCCCCCGCCGAGCAAAAAAAAAACGACGTCGACGCTGTTTCTTATCTGAAAACATGTGTGTGGGCAACAAGAATGTCGGATCCAAACAAACTGTTGAACGGGGGTTTATCTCTGTGTTGCACACTGTGTCGCAAACTCGCCTTTCGCCTAGCCGTAGGTCAGCCCCGACGGGGATTACACAAGAGGTGATCCAGGCGCCCAATTGAGTCTGCTTGTTACGAGACGCATACGAAACGTAGGTTCCAGAAATACAGAGTGTACTCGTAAGATTTTTTATATCGTAAAGTCATGGCCGGAAAGAAAATTCCACTCTTAAAAATCAATTTTTCGCTTGGTTCGGTTTCATAATTGGGACCTGTCGTTCTTGGTTTATCTCAAGGCTAATTGATGTGACTAATGCCCCGTTTTCGTTTACAAACTTTTGAAAAAAGCAACTACTTCAACTTCAAATGAGATAAAATTTTATGAACTAAAACACGTCATTGAAGAAATTATTATTTAATGAAAACTTAGAAGAAAACGTATGACATGTATAAAGAGTTAACCGTGATTAGAAACTCAATCCTGGAAACTGAATCTCAGGGAAAGGAAATAATGTTTGATTATCCGAATGTCCTCAAGATTTTTATTATGTTTAAAAAAAAACAATCAAAAACTCCCAAACTTAATCGCCCTAATAAACTTAATAGTTTTTTAGATATACAAACGTAATTGAGATTAGAATTTTCAAACACATATTTTTTTAACAAGTTCGCATCGGAAAGAAGAAAAACATATTTCTTTCGACACTTGATAGCGGTTCGAATTTTTAAACCAAAATCAACGAAGAAATTACGCCATCTGCTAAGCGTTATACAGGAAGCATATACATTGTTGCCAGCTAGTTTTACCAAACATTTTTTCGAAACTTCCCAGCATTATTTCCATCTACAACTTCTTCTCAGTATTCATAGGAGAAGAGACTGTATTGTTGGCGTGCTAGGCTTTCAGCGTGAATTCCCCCTTCCAGGTGTTAATGTGTCGCCACCACCGCCATTAATTAGGCTATTAAGGGCCGTGGCGTTCACTTCCGGTCGCCATCTAGCAGGTGACAATCTCTCGCCGCCGGAAGTGGTGGGGGAAGATGTATCTGACGCCAGAGGTAATAGGATTTATGTACCCGCATCAGTCCTACTTGCTCGACGAGAAATAGTTGGGCAAGTGCATCTAGCAATAACCGACCGGCTTATCCCGGTAAGCAATTTTTGGTCGGATGATTTAAGGGCTGAGCTGAACTGCGAAAGAGGATAAATCTGAAAATACGAGTATTGAGAATTCTCATTTGTGAACATTTGGAAATCACATTCCTATCACATTTATGTGGTACCTTTATGCACTACATAGCCACACATCTACAATTCAAAATGTCAAAGTATTTCAAAGAAACATTGCAAAAAAATAATAATTTGTGATTTGCATTTTTGGTGCACGCAACCAATATAAAAAATCACAAAAGAGAATCTCTTCCATACACCGCACTTGGAATAACGTGTCCTAGACCCGCAATTGTTTTCATCTTGTAATTTGCTAGCATTTCTACACGCCCGAAAACATTCTATAAATGAACTCATATTTTTGTCATTATTTTCGAGGCCATTTGAAAACACCAGTTTCATCAGCCACAACCACCATGCAGAACACCCGTGCAATAATAGTGGAAGCAATTGTTGAGATCACCAGGTGCACACAATTTGTTTCCGGCAATTTAATCTGGCAGGTGCGCATACATACCTGTGCATTTTCCAACGAATATGGCCCAAGTACCCAGAGATCCGTGATCTGTTTAGAAAAATTGAAGGGTTAGAATGCCTGATCCATTGCGCTTGGCACGGCTGAAATACAACCACAAAATAAAAATAATCCCAAGCAAGTTCACTGATTATGATGCTTCGAACGTATTTTTTTAGTATGAACAGGATTGTTCGGAATGATCTGAAAAATTGCTCAATCTGTTCGTGAAAGAGAGCATGCCTCGCTGCAGGCAATTCTCTCTTCCACCTCTACACTTCCTTAACCGAGTTCCATTTATGGGTGTGGAAGGCAGAGCGGCCATTAAGGTTTGATATTGCTTGTGGAATACGGGTGAAGGGCACCAACTAATAATAATACTCCACCATTTCTACGCTGAAAAAACACTGGCAGTGACTCCTGGTGAATTATTAAAATCGTGCTTCCCCATTACGACATATTAGTTTTATAAACAGAACGGGGAGAAAATACAACTTAAGGAAATTGGTTGACGCTAAACGTTTTCATTTGAGCACTCCCAGTAAATGAATTTTATAAATTAAAACAAATCATTTGGAGTTATTAGGAGTGGAGTTCAGGACGTAACAAGACGGATTTGGTCACCTGAGTACACTGTGCACTAATTTTTTTAATTTTTAATGCCCATCTATGTAGTGTATATCACTACAGGATTTCTTGGTGTTTGGCACTATTCAATTAGCACATCTTTACAAATACCGCAGGATCTAATTATCGAGAGCCCGCGTCGGGATTCGAACCCGTGATCGCCGAGCCTCAGCCAATCGCAATACCGACTAATGAGGTTTCTGGAAAGTCAATCCCGTGGAAACAACATCACACACAACTTGTACTATGAGCTCTTAATACAGGTTAGACACAGACTTCTAAAAGCATTTTTTTAATTTCGATTTTCTCCATCTTGGATCAAAATCCAGACAATGTGACCCGATTAGGCGTGGTTGTCGGGAGGATATGGTGGTACATCATAATGACAAAAGATAAGACAAAAGGGGGGCGAACAAAAGACGATTCATTTTGCCAGTTAGCGATTAACCTTTCAGGGCGACGTTTACCAGATACGACATTGACTGAACGCTCTTTGTTATTAATCGGTCGCCTTACCGTGATAGTCGATTTATTAACCCCAATTTATTTCTACTCATTCTATGCCTCCATGTTCTTGATCACGATGAGTAATTAGATCAACGCTCATTAACCGTATTTACGGCCGACGAAATATGCTAAACAGCCGACGCCAATAGTTTGAGCACGAAACCAAAAAGAGCAGATTATGCTACCCCATTTGTCTTTCCATCACTTGCAAATTATTTCATCGATACCCTTACCGTAATTGTACAGTAGTTGGTTTGTGCTAGGATCGAGGCTTTTGATCTAATTGGTTGGTTCGATTTCGAAAGAACTACAGAGATACATAGTTATCGACAAGTGTAGAATTTTGTGAAAATTATTTTGAAAATGAAGTTATGTTATTGACAGTGTCGTCGTTGGAAGATTCTGAAATTGAATTACGTTACTGGTTCATGATGACGAATCTTCTCTGCGTGCGCACTTGCGCGCGCCCCCCAATTTCGCCTTAATTAAATAGACACGATTACACCCATTTCTGATAGATTGTTGGCTGGTAGCTCCGATTTGAGACCGACGCCCTGCTATTTTTTTTAACTCATCCCCCGTCACATCAGACGACGCACCCACCATCACATGAAATACAGGAGTGCCGCCACATGCCACGCAAACGGTGAAATCCAAAGACGCCAAAAATGTGTTGAGATCAAGACGTTACTACTGAGGTCCGTGTAGTACAACTATGGCGTCTTCTCAACAACAACAAAATGTCAAGAATCCAACCAACGTTTCTTAGATTGTTGTCACGTGGGGGGTACCGTACCTGCCTCTAGGTCTCACAGTTCGTTGGCGAAATCTTATTAATATTTCTACGTGCAAGTAGCACGGCGCGCGGATGCAACTCTATATGGGCGAGCCTGATAAATCCGATTTCACTTAGTGAAGGAGACGCCTCCTCCGGTGGATAGATACAGTGAAGACGTGCTCGCAAAACTAGCGCCGGAATCGTCTAATTGAGTTTGTACTTTGTACCAACAAATCCTCTCTGTCTTATGCGTGCCCCGTTCCAGTTTTTGCTTCCATAATATGCAACACGCTCACATGATATTACCAGGTTTGTGTCGGAAACACTTAAATGGTCTGAGATGTAATGCAAGAGCATCTTACTCTTAAGTATTTCCAATGTGGTGGGGGGAGGGAAACTCAGGGCAACCAAAAACACAAAGTACTTATACAAAGCATCAGTACGGAGTAGCTTTTATGTTTACAAAGTTTTTACGAAGTACGACGGCAGGTAGTTTTGCGGAATCCGTTACGGCGACTTGCTAGATAATTGTTTCCATTATGTGCACTCGCCTTAAAGAACAACACACCTCAGTTACCAAGTGACGATACAATTTTCTTCTCACAATATAAAGTGTTCGCAATTATAAAATTATCAAACCGTGGTGTCGTTACCAGCGTAAAATAGAACCCAGGAGGTTCCGATATCGAATTGGTAAGCGAATTTGGTGTTGAAAGTAAAAATGATTTGTAAGTCATAGTGTCTTAGTGTGCCATTTACACTAAGGCTGATTTAGCGTTTTCTTCCATGGAAATGTCATTTTGTTTGGGCACAATGAGCACATGCCAGGAAAGATTTTAGATTCACGCATGTTTGTAGCGAAAACAAAATTACATTCACATGGAGAAAAAACATCAAAAGATCCCACTAAAAATAAATGAGCCTAGAGTGATTCGACTTCCATGACGTGACTTGCTCCGTTAAGGTGCACGACATTTCACGTTGCCATGACGATCATCAGACGTCGATTGCGCTTTAAGCAACTGCCTACTGCTTTGATCTCATAGATAAGCCTAATACTAACGACATATAGCTACCAGTTTCATAGATCTTTTGGCCACTTCACACGACACGCCCAGAAAAAAACCTCTTTAATCATGAATTAGGCCGGCGGCTACGCATTGATGCCTACGGCTCCGCTCATAGTATCTCTTTTTATCCTTCAGTGGTCGCTAGTTCACGCTCGAATGAAGTTCCCTACCGGAAATGCTTCGTAAAAAATTTATGAGTAGTAATAAAGTGTTCGGAGCTATTAATATCTAAACGTTAATGAAAATTGACGGAGAGAAATTATAGCGCCATATTTCATACGGGAACTTTCGGATAATTTAGATTGGGGGTCTGCAAAAATGGATCCCTATTTAGAAATTTAACAAGTCGGCCGAAAATGACCCGATTGTTATGTAATTTGGGCATAATTATGGTAACCGTATCCCCTTTTCGAATTCCAAGAAATTGTGCTTCGTCGGTGGCCTTTGTCGATTGCCGCTGCAATACGTAACTGTTTCGGTGCGGTCTATGGAAACTCGTGAAGAAGTAAATCATTTCAAATCTTAATTTTTGTGATGTCGAAGGTGCTTCATCACGATCTGTAGCGTACGTTTTCTAGTTTAATTTTTTCATTTTAAATAATAGTTTACTATTATTTTATTAGAAGAGTTATCGCCAACTCTTGTTCGTCTCTTTTCGTCCGGCCTGTCCCGGGCACAACCCCCATTATTGAATATAACCCAGGCGTTCTTCTTCCTATTCTATAATGATTAAAGTTTATCATGATGGTAAAGTGAGAGAAAGTTCAAGTGCATTGCCCCCAAGGTTAATGAAATGGTGGGGGATGAAATAGTGGGAGGGGTCGCGAGGTTATTGCAGCGAAATCAGGGCGGACTTCTAGAAGTTGAAGACGGATTGGGCAAAAAGGTTGAGGGAGTGCGTCTTAGGATTATCGAAAGACGGGACTGTTATCTTAATTATGCCCAAATTTCATAACAATTCATTGATTTTCTTTCGAACGACTTAGTAAGTGTCTCCCATTTTAATTGCCTCACTGTGTTGATGTCTCTAGCGGCCCATCAGGCGCAAGATGTGCAGCCCGCACCGTCCTTTCGCCGCACGGCCATCCGTCTTTTTTTTAATTCACTGAGGTGACGGGTCACAACAGAAAGATTCTGTAACCCTCTCAGTGCTTAGGCACTATGTGAGAGGCACATTTTCACCAGTACCCCGGGATCGAATAATCAAGAGCCCGTGCCGGGAATCGAACCCGGGATCGCCGAACCACAGTCCGTCTCGATAATATACGGACAATGAACGTAAACCGAACCGCGATTTGAACTCGGAACACAATCAGACATACGTGTATAGAGAAAGATGATATTAAATAATCTTGCATATATTAACCAGATAGCATAGTCGGGCCTCGAACCAAGATCTTGCAATACATTGACGAATCGCATATATTAATTACGATTGACCGTTGATTGCCTCAACCACCTGAATCGCTCTCATTTATTAATATAACATCCGTCTACAATCGTATCAAACCTTTCCAAATAAATTACATCAGCTCCTGAATCGAAAATTGGCACCCTGTTTCCACTCGTGCGAAGAGTTCGATTCAAGCGCGAGTCAAATTTCGTTCAATCTCTTTTCATTATTACGATGAAACATCTTGAAACATGAAACATCTTTTGAACGCGTTATTCCATTTTATGTATGTATTCTCACACGGGGGCCTGTACGCGGTTTTTCGAATCATCCCGAACCCCTCCCGTTGTTCGAAACAGAGGCGAGTAGCAGCAGCTGTCGTGTGTCGAGAGAGAGAAAAAGAAAACACATCTTGATGGTTTAATTCATCTCATTATAGATTCATCTCATTACCATGGAAGTTCAGCCATCCGAATCAGGCTATATAGCAGTCAGCCAGTCTGTTGTCAGGAATTCATCCGCGCCGTCCCATCGGAACGATCGCGCGTAACAATTAGAAATGTCTACGCGTTCCCGACTAAACCGATTAAATTATGGAATAAACTACAGATTTCTCCCTCTCCGTCTATAAATGTGAGACTAGTCGGCTGTCAGAAATATAACCGGCTGTCTTTCATGCTCTCCTTCAACGCAACAAAATGACAAAAGTCATTGAAATAACCATTTGTATTCGCGATCAGGATAAAACGAAACGATATATTGATACAGCTGGTCACAAAATTTGGATAAAGCGTTGGCAATTAATTAACATAAAATGGCGGGCCATTGTAATCACTATCATAAAAAATGCAACCCATTAGAAAACATTAGCATATGGTGCAGAACTACCTAAATATATTTTTTTAATTTTCACAGTAAAAGAGACAATCTTGTATAACGCACTCACTGCAGGCAATTCGGATGCGCTTACCTTCCGACACACGTTATCTTTTTTAGCCCGGGGTTGTGGAAGATTAAAAAGAGGAGCACTCTCAGTTGATGATACAGTAAAGCTACGAGGTAAAGTCAAGGGAGGTTTGTATTGACAGATTCCCTCACCCGGCTTCGTCAAAATTTGGATTTCGTTCGAGATAAGGCGCGCATCCGGCATTTTGATCTTTACGCCGGAGGCCAGCTGACGATTATTCATCCGACAATGTCTACTTGATCCGAAAACCAGCTAAGCACCTTGGTACACACATAGCCTTTAATATTAAGAAGTAGGCAAGATATGTTGGACAAATTTTATTGTTAGCCAAAACATACCATCATTCGTTTATCAGCGGTGACAATGAAAACAAATGATGAACCTGCTTAGCAAGATTTTAATCATAGGGGATTTTGGAGAACAATGTTTTATAATGTTTAAACAATGTCGATGAAAGCCAGCGAGGATGAGACATTCAATTTGGAATTATAGAAATTTTTAAAATGTAAATGGTAATTCAGTTGAACAAAACTATTTGATTAGCAACCCGAAAAAGTTTTTGATTAAGCAAACACGAAAGTGCAAGCGCCATCGGCAATCAAGAACTTTTCTAGTTGCTATTCAAATAGTTTGTTAAACTAAATTAGCATTTTCATTTTCGAAGTTGAAGATCAAAGTAAAAATGACGCTCTAGTGACGTCACTCTTTTGCTTAATGCGTCCCATATTTGGAAACTCACTTTTTACAATTTTGCGGTGATTTTAAAATCATGACGACATATAGTACATCATGGTATAGACCAATAATGAACTTTAGGTCTGCTTAATTATTGTGAACTAGTATATTCAATATTTCATTAATTAAATTACATCATCTTGTTATTGATTGGTTGTAACGAATCGCCATTACCAGGCCATGTGGGCAAAGAGAGGGGTTGAGATTTTGAGTGTGAACGTGGTACAGATCGTCCGGCGTCAACACGATCGTCCTGCCACCACTCACTAATTAAATATGTACACTGCCCTGCGGTTAAAACGGCGACGGCTGTGACTTGGCCATCGCATCGAGCCCAAATTACGTTTGCCGCTTTTAGCCAAGGAAATCGGTATCGTGATTCTGCGGTGAGGGCGCACTTGTTTAACGAAGAGTTTTCGCTACTAGCGAAGCGATGTTTCGCGACAGTGGGGGATTGCACGGAAGACGAAGTCACGCCCAGGGCAGCGACTAATTTGAAAATAGTCCGGCGTAGCAGTGTTTTGGTTGGCTCTCAAACAGGTATGATAATAACCAACAACGGTTAGAAATCAGAGCATTGTAGAATTCCAAACTGAAACGGTTCGCTCTATGATCGAATACGCGTGAAAGTGACAACAAGAAAAGGTGATCGGTCCCTTGCTAAAATAAAAATGTATTGAGTAATTTAATTACCATTTTATTAGAGTTTTTATTAAGTAGCAAGTAATGCCTAACAGGCGTTTCTTGGAGAAAGAACCCTTCAGTAAAGAAATATTAACAACTGTAATTTATTTTGAGGAAAATTTAGACAAATGCTGATCTTCATAAGTTTTTATAACTCATGATGATCTATTTTGTTGAACCATTTGTTTACTATGGTTCAATGGAAAACAAGTGAAAATTATAATTTAGGAAAGTTATGGATTATATAGGTATTGGCGAAATGCGTTATGCATTTCATTATTTTTCTCTTGAATTGTGTTGTAACTCTAACATCTAGGTAGATGTATTGCTGCTTGCTGAACTTTCCGGTCACCCTGTATGTATTCTCTTATTCTCTGTATTCGCGTAAACGTAAAGCTCCGCCCGTTTGCGCTTTCCTGCAGTACACCCGTGTTATCCAATTTAGTGTCAATTAGGCTGAACTACTTGACTAATAATTGAAGCGAGAAAATTGCTGGGCACGATTTAATACACCGGTGACGAGTACGAAATAAATTATTATAAATTATTTAGAAACAAAATTATTCGGGCTCCAGCTATAACAGATAAAGAATTAATTACTAATTAAAAAGTCGATACTGAGAACAAATTGTAATACATCCGCGGACTGATATAATATGGTGGTGTAATTGCAGAATAAATCCGTGATGTATTATAATGGTAATTGCACTGGAATCCGAAATACCGTAAAAACGTAAAAAAGCGCCCGAGCTAGTTTTCGGAAATCCGTCCTTCGTCTGGGGCTGGTCGCAGTGCAGACCACTTGACTAAATGTTCACCACTACTTGACTAATTTTCTCAAATTCTATATTCTTTCACGAGATAAATGAAGGCGATCGCAGGACCGTAATCAGAAACTTGGCAACAAAGTAACGTAATAACATGGATTTATTTGATGACTCACGATTATTACAGGTATGTAAATAAATAAATAAAATAGAAACTCTATTGAAATATCGGACATGGTAAGTGAATAAGATGGAAGAACACGAGGTAACAATTTCCGTGGTTAATGAATTTTATTTATTTATTTGCATACCTGTAATATTCGTGTGTCAACTAATAAACCCCTGTTTATTACGTTACTTTGTTGCCGAATATCCGGTTCAGTAATCGACTTCATTTATCTCGGGATTATTCCATCGGCATCTACCTATTCTTCGATCTATATTCTTTACCTTTAAATATAATTAATGGCACATACACGCGTAAATTATTCTTAAACTAAGTAATTCGTTGATGTTCTCTTTAACAGTTTAGTTATTTGGTGAATTTGCATAAGGGGAATTAGTAGTGATCAGTTTCGAAAAATACAGTCATGCAATAATTTTTTATAAGCTGTTTTTATCTTATTATTTAAGATTTATTTATTTAAGGTTTTTACTATTTTTTTAATTGCAAGATTCGACCAATGCGGTTAGATTTAGGTCGTCTAGTCACATTTAGCGACAAATAATTAACGCGACTGCATCAGTGCCGTACACAAAATATTACCTTAATATTTTCATATATGAAGCGTTTAATGAGTTCTTGGAATATTGTGAAAATAGAATGGGAACAGGCTACAGCTTTAGTGCCGGACTAATTCCAATTTATGATATTACACTGAATAGGCAAAATAATAATAAGCGTTCTCATTACTCGGCCGTATGAAAATCGTGCTACTTTGGCGACAGTGGTCGGCGTACGGACAAGGATTTGTACACCCGGTCTCAGGATTAAGTCACTTTAGTTGTACACAGTATATCCGATGTGCGGATAATTTCCAAACAATTTTGTTACTTGGTACTTTGACTCTCATCGAATAGACGTGCTACGCCGCTTCCAAAGTTGCGGTTGGTAAGTGAACGAGAGTTTTCAATTTTGCTCTAGGGGGAAAAAAAGTTTTGCGATTCGATAATCGGCGACCTTGGCGATGAAGGTTATTACCAAAATTTCAACGAACGCATCAAAATTTGTTTACTTCGGCTCGCATAGTGCACCGAGTACTACTTCCGCTGATCTGATTATTCATCCACACGCGGGATTTCCTCTCGTCAGCTTATCCCATCAAGTGAAGTGAATTCTATAGTCGGTGCAAAGTGTGGAAGGTGGACGTTATACACAGTAACCGGTAAATGTTCTCAATAATTTATCTGAGATTCATTTCAAATCAAAAATCGTTGATCAGACATTTTGAATCAATTTATCAAATTGTTTGAAATTGTGGGAAAATGGTAACCTTCATTAATACTGTTTTGATTCTCCAAAGTACTTATGATATGGATTATCGTAACTCACTAAAGTCGCCTTCTGCAAAAGCGGTTTATGAAAAATCAAATGATCAACACTGGAAATTGCAGGACTACAATTCGAAACTCGGCAACGAAGATAGTTTAAACGTAAAATTTAAAACATCTTCTCGATGATAAGCAAATTAAGAAAATGACGAATTGCGAAACACAAAGTCTAACGTAAGAACTCACCCAAGACTTTCGTCACTACCCAATAATAATTCAGTTTCTAATTGTAGTCCTCCAATACCCAGTGTTTAGATAATACTACCATCAGCTCCTATTCCTTTTCTTTGAGGATCAAAATGGTGTTCAACAAAGAATACAGGCGCGACGTAAAATTGTTCTAAGAATTTCACAAAATGAAAATTGTACTTTTGGCGAACTGCAAGTTTTTCTTAAGAGGATCGACAAACGAAAACTGTGTCACATTCAACACCTTATATTACATTTTTGAATTAAAAGGGAGTTGTAATTAAATGAAATGATATATCTGTGGTTTGTTCGGTAAGACCCCTTCCTCTTCAATAGTTGAACTGTCAACCACGAACTTTCGCAATTGTTCGCCCATTAGTTTCCTTTGTTGTGGCGCCAATCGGGCATCAGCCTCGCCAACTGAACCCCGGGGACGTACGAGTGTCTCACCACACCTCTTTTTTTCAGAAAATTCAGGGAAGCGTGAAATAGTAATCTGCGTGAAGTGCAATCGTAGAACCCGGTGATGCCGCGCTCTGAAGAACAAGCTGATGTGTCTTTACTGTCGCTGAAAAAAATGTGTTGCCAAGCGAAAGAAACTGAAGGAAACGTTTAAGCCAACAGAACACAATTGGTTTTGATGCTCAACTATTTTTATTTTGGTATTCGTCACTATATAGCGAATAATTTACTTCACGGTCTGTAATGTGCCAAACGTGGTGCTTAATGCGCCATTTTGAAAAAAAGGAGAACCTGGGCCTGGAATCGAACCCAAGCCTGCCGGAACACAATTCAGTCCTCCCATATAAGAAAATTTAATTTGATAATCAGTAGTTTTCAGCAGCCATTCGATGGAAAAATGAAGCTTGTCGCTTGGGTTTGATTCTCACTAAAGATTATTTGAATTTCTTGACGCACATAAATGTGTGTTCCCAGATTGTGATTAAACACCACAAATAAAAAGTGTAAAATTGAACGACAGTGTATTTTATTTCACGGCAGAATTTTACTGTTACTAATCAGTCATTTGAAAATTAAAACATACAATATAATGACGTTTCACGTATAGATGACATTTTTGAAGGCATCCACCACTTATTTTTCTATTTGTCGTTCGATACTTTTCGGTTGACATTGAATTGCGAAACTGTCTACGTAAAATGACGATTATTTTGTCTCGACAAAGGATTAATTCGTAATAGCAATCAAAATACCATCCGTCGAACAAACGTAATTTGTCATTGCGTCTCAAACGAACGTCCAATTTCATTTTCATCAACAGCATTCCAAAAGAACTTCGCTTTTTTCATTAGAGCGTGTCCGATCTGCCAGATGCCACAATTAATTTTATAGTTGCCTTCTTCGTAACCTAGAAATGATGACAACTAACCCTTAAGGCAATATTGCCTGAGCTGATGCTCGAGTAGTAGTAGCCTTCACCGGAAATCTGGACAACTTCAATCGAGTTGCCAGGGCAAAAAATCCGACCTCAATTTCAAATTCAATTTAATGGTTAAGGTGTGCTACAGTATATTGGAATAATTAAGCAGATTGACTCACAATATTGTACAAAATAAATAATTTTACCTATTTAAATATTTTAATATTTTCATCAAATGCCTGTTTGCTCGGATAAAATTGCTTGAACTTTTAAACCATATTTGGAAATAAGATATTAATTTTTTTAGTTGAATTATTCGTTAAAAAAAATACATCATTGGTCAAACATAATGGCGAGTCGATTAATCGGGCAGATATTTTAATTTTTTTGTTTATAATGTTTTTCTGAAAAATAGGAATATTATTTGTAGAGCTCATTTGAACCATGCTGTAGCTTAGCCCTTAGCTGTGCCCTTAGCTAAGTTTTATATTCGAGCCTGTCTTCACTTCCGGGGACTATCTTCTGCTAAAATGAATGTATGGACGCTTGTGTAAGCTTAAACGTCATATCTAACTTGATTTTAAGTCGCCTAGATTTTATAGTGCACAGAATCTGCTGCTTTAATGATTGAGTGTCGTCAACTTTTCTTCCTGGCTTCCGCTTACCGCAACTTATTGGTTCGTCAGACAAATTGTGTTTGACGGGCAATGTTTTTATGTACTTTGAAGAAAAAATATTTTTTTTTGCGCTGCCCTATTACATCATAAGCCAACGGCGCGCAGCCAAAGGTTACAAAATTAGAACCTTCCATCACAACTATCTTTCATAGACAGGCGAGCAGCGTTTACATAAGCTGTCATCGTAGTGTGCAGTCAAGAACTAGAGTTTTCCTACTCTTTATCTTTAACATCTTACCAATAGCCAATAATATCTATAGCGCCTTGAGTTTCAACCAATAGAGAACTTAATATAGCATTCACTACAATTCAATTTCATCAAGCGCCCCTAAAATTAAATTCAAATGTATATGTTCTTCCTGGAGAAAATAAGGAGACTGATGACACATTTACAAATATTGATGAAATAGAAACCTGAAAAATGCTCAAATATCGCCAAATCTTCTCCAAGAAGAACCAGTTGATTTTTGACCGGTTAAAAATAATATTCATACATCATAATTAACTGCAAGCTGGCAATTATTCTTGTGTTTATAATTTAATGAATGTCAGTTCTCGGTTGACTACAGCGCAGATTTCAAGTCTTCTGTTTGGAGGAAGAGTAACTGTTTCTTGGCACCAGACAGTAAACCATCTACCAATTGCATACCTGCTTGATTGATCCCATAATATAATCTTCAGTGGTGCCATTTTTTGCAAGTGGTCATGCAATTTCATTAAGTTGCCTGAACACTTTTCCCCGTAGACGCCCATTTCTTGCAAACAAGACAACTTCTCCAAACATCTACTCTTCACCTCAAGCATGTTCATCGAATGTGTGTGTGTGTGTGTGCACGGCTGGCAAAACATTTTTAATACAACACGCAATAGTGAGTGTTAAAAGACAACACGTAATCATCTAGTTTATTACTTCTCCAAACGTACTGTCAAAAATTCTATTCTTGTCGGTAAATTTGTTCTTGTCTAGACCCTTCTGTAAATCCATCATTTGATGGATTGAAAAAAAGAAACAGAAAAATGTTTTGTTCTAGACAATGCAAATCCCGAACCTTAAAGACCACAATGGACACAATTCAACATTCGAACATTAGTTGAAATTTTCGAAATTGTGAATATTAACACAAAAAATACGCTTCTAGTTCTCCCACAGACAGAATGAACTGATGGACGTCGTTCTTTATCTGACGGACGAATCGAAAGAATAAAAACGTTGTTCTGCTCTAGCCAATTAAAATACTGCTCCCTGAAGTCAACCCAAGGCGAATCAAATAGCATTCAATAGTAGAATGCCAAAGAACTGTTCCTGGTACTTTCAGAAAAATTCTTCGGTCAAACAGGGATCCTTAACAATCGTGGCTACCATTTACCCTGTCCACCATACAACAAAACGGAAGTGCACAGCAGCAGGCGAACCACGCAAACGCATGAATTATGAAACAAAAGTGAAAAGTTGCAAAGGGTTCCTACAAACATTTCCTCGATGCCTGGATATGTTTCGGGCTTTTGTTCATGGGAGGTGATGAAGTGACGCTCTTTGACCGCAAGAAAATTGTAGTGACATCTGAACGCACTGTGAATAAATTACGGCTGCGTGTACACACACACACGACTGCAATGAATACAAATGATAGGATGCAGCACATTTTCGTATGCATTATTCGTGCCAACCAAAAGCGTAGACAAACCAATTTGTTAACATTAAGGCCCTCCAGAGAAATGCATAAAGCGTATCCAGTGTTTCATCACTTACTCACTAGTTGCGTTACGATCTTTCGCGAGGGCTTTTGGCGCCTCTGGTTGCCTTGAGCCCTAAGTTGGGGCCTCGGGTCTCAACGTCACCAAAAACATTGTGAATTCGACATGCTTTTTCCAGATGCCTCTCCATTGGTTAGCTGCCTCTAGACCCTTCAGTTTTCTTGGAACCAACAATCTTTTCCTGCTGGTCTTGTGAAGCGAGAGCGCCTGTCAACGGATCTGAGGGCTAAGGGTTCTTGTCAGAATCGGTTCGCCCGTTGGACACACGCGGAAAGCCGTGACAAAGAACCATCAAGGGTTAGAACCGGAAGGTCTCATCCAAAAAGAATTTATTGAATATTTATATTTAAGAAAATACGTACCAGCAATCTGTGAAACAATTTTAACAACATCACCCAGACACCTTTCTCATTTATCCCTTCAATAATAATTTATCTAGAATTTTATTTCGGGGGTTAAGAAAAATTAATTCAAATAAAGAAGCAAGCGCTGAAATATATTGCAATTCGGTCATGTAAATGCAAATAAATGGAGCATGAATATTAATTTTGGCATCGTTTGTTTGCCAATTAAGGTCACTCGAAAAGGTCAAATCCTGCTAAAAAGAAACCTTTATTGCATAGCTGTCTGATGAGAATCACAATAAACGTCCAATATATTATTTAGATTGACGTCAATATCTTTATCATCGTCTGCTAAGATATTTGGTAGCGTTATACACAAGGGAATTCAACTACATGTATTTATCGATGTTTATGTTGTGCACACTTGCATTTTCCTACGGTTTGTGACTCAGAACCGTTGCTGCTTATTACGTTCGAGCGAAATATCTCTTTTATTTAGTGAACACTTTGTAGTCTAGCGAAAACTCGTAAATTCTTGGGTGAAGAAGCTTTACCCTTCAAATAGAAAAAAAAATCGCACTGCCTATATATTGTTGGTGAACTGTCAGAAAGACTTTGAAGTAAGAGTAGCGATGGACTGAAAACCGAAATTTACGAACCAGGAATATTTATGGGAGCCGCACTTGATTGGTATACATGTGGCTCCATTGGCATGTTGAACCTATACACCATCAATAATATAAAAATTGACCGTGAGAAACGAAAAATCTGGATCGCATATCTGTCATCTTTACGCTTGACAAGATCAGAGATGTATGATTTTCTACTCTGTATGTATTCATATTGCCTATGGGGGGGGGTCACACTTTTAAAATAAAAGCATGCGCCGTCGCTGAGGACCAATATTTTTGATCGAAAAATTTATATGATTTTATCATCGTATACCACCGAGAACAGGCAAGCTTTATATTCGCGATTCTCTTTCATTTTCTATGTTGGATACGGTTTTTTCAAAATGGTGTTCGCGAAAGTATTTCGCGATTTAATATGTCAAAAAATGAACGCGTAATCCTCGTTTCCAAACGTTTGCATTCCTGGCCGACGATTATGGAGAACGAACCGGAAATCTATTATCTACGTAGCTGAAACTGTGTAACGGATTTGGAATCTAATCTATCCTCTCATGTGGACATCAATGGGACACGAATGATTTGGTCGTTAGTCAATTGGATTTTCGCAGATTGCGGTTATAGTACAGTGGACACCTCACGAAATTGTCGAAACTTCGACCGACGAAAAGTTATTCTCATAGCATCACGCCGTGATATAATGTCCTATTAATGGTTAACCTAATCGTTTATGCTCATTTATTATTAATTGTATATTTTCATTCGTTAAATTAAATAACAATCGTGCATGTTCCTAGAATTTCCTCGACGATCCTGAATTAAACCCCTCTTATCTTTTAGTTTTCCATATCGTCCCGTGCCGTCCCGTCCCGTCGTGGCGCAGTTGGTTAAGCGAGTGACTGTGGTTCGGCGGTCCCGGGTTCGATTCCCTGCGCGGCTCTGGGCGGGGTACTGGTGAAAATGTGCCTCTCACAAAGTGCCGAAGCACTGAGAGGGGTACAAAATCTTGCTGTTGTGATCCGTCACATCAGTGAATTTATTAAAGATTAAAGATATACAGTATGACTTGATATTTTGTATCGTTATGATCTCGATGTTTTTAGTAATAATTGGAGCTGTGGATGTCGGCATACTTCTCGAGGCGTGACCCCCGTCAGGCGATCCCTTTTCATGTATTCATCACCAGAAAGGGCCGTCGCTAATCTCCATTTAAGATTGCCTCATTAGTGGGCGCGAGCCGTCCGCGAGAAAGACGAAACAAACAGGCGGACCGAAATAGGGCCTATGAACGAGCGACCAATCACTGCTCTTTTAATGAGCTAGTGAGAGGAGGTAGTAGTATGGGCGAATGGGGGTGGGGGTAAAGGGGGTAGCCGCAAGCACATCTCGTTGGCGCGTGCCGGGTTCCAGTGGCACCACCTACGCGGGCACATTTTGGAACCTTGTGGTGGTGGTGGTGGTGGTGGTGGCGGTGTTGGTAGTAGTTGTAGTAGTAGTCGCGTAAACACGCTAGCCGAAGCCACACGACACTTCGGTTGTTAAATCAGAAACCATGGAATTGAATAAACGAGAGCCCGCGCCGGGAATCGAACCCGGAACCGTCGCGCACCGGTGAGCTACGACGTGACACGCAATCGGCTTTTTCAATTTTTGGGTAATGACGAAAGTCTTGGTTGAGTTCGTACGTTTGTCTGTTGTGTTTTCGCAAATTTCAATTTTCTTTATTTATCTTCGTGAAGATTGTTAAACTTTTATGTTTAAACGATCTTCGTTGCCGAATTTCTGATTTTAGTCCTGCATTCCCCAACCATCTGAGCAATTGTTAAGTTTGGTTTCGGTTTAATAAAACTGGCCGAGCTATTTTTTGCAAATTCTAATCATCGCGATCATCTGAATCCAAATTAAAGTACTAATTTATATCTATACAAAAATTTCATGAGGCTGATGATGTGTCAAATGAAATAATAAGGCAAAAGAATCGAGTGATGACTATTACAGGCAGTGCCATAAAATAACCACACACGAAAAATATGAAAAAAGTCGACCATTTAACATAAGACGTTTAAACATAAGAGAACAAACACGGGACAGAGTCGTGGAAAATCGACGACGAGCTGGCGAGGCTCCATGAAATAATTCCTGTAGTGCAATTGATTACAGTTGAATCGGAAAAAAAATATATATAATAAGTGTTGGGTGAAATGTACATTAAAAAGCATCATCCTATACCTTCGTCATAACCCGAAAAAAAATAAGAAAAAAGTTTTAAAAAAATCCCGTTCAATACTCGATTGTTAAATTAAATCATTTGTAGTCATTCATCAAATCATTCATCATCATAATGGATATTTCCGATAACCTTATTGTGGTGTCACAATTCAAATGTTTTTTAAAAAGCTGTGCAGAATGGAAACCATGGCCGTCGACTGACACATTCACACATTGAAAACGTTGATCAATTGGCGTCATCAATGATATTTGTTTATCGCGAGTGCATAATGCTGATTCTGTGTTTCCGCCCCATTGGACATTGCAATTGGAACGCGTCAGACCGCTCTTTTATTAGGCACGTACACCCGAACACGAAGCACGCTCCAACCGTGAGGGGTCGCCCCATTCGCCCACCACCTCAAGTGTAGTCTCATTGATCACCGAGTGAGCACAAAACCGCACTTCCAGCACCCATATCATTATCCCGTGCTAATAGCTAGTCCTCCATCGTTGGGACTATTGAATTATGGATAAACGGTATTTTTAATGAGGCGTGTGTTATAAGCACCTACTTGAGCAGACATCATACGCTTATTTCAGACTCAAAGTATCCGTGTTGCCTATTTTCTAATCAGCTGGAATTGTCCTATTTACTGCTTGGTAGCAATCACCGACAAATTGGAATTTTTATAGCGATTCCCTCTGAGCATGACAGTTATTGGTGCCCTCTGGTGGCGCTCCAGAAAATCAGTTGGTGCGTTACAGGGTTAGTTCTGTATATCCTGGTCCATCCGCCAAACGGGTTAAAACGTTTCGAACTCTTCCACCACCTCCTACCCACCCCTCTGTGATCTGGCAAAGGATGAAATGAGTGCCACCTTGTGTTGATCGCAGATCCTGTATGCAGAATTTCGTCAGCTTTCATTAACATGACCAATAGAAAATTTCAATGATTACAATTTTTATCATTCCTCATGTTTGTGCTCGACTTAAATGTGATTGAAAATTTGAGAGATTGTTCAAATAAAACTGGCACGTTTGCTTGATTTGATGGCTTAAAAACGGACGTGGACGTTCTACAATTATCTTAAAACGATCAGAATTATTCAATCAATTATATATATCAAAAACAGAACCTCATTAATTTACATTGGCCAAAATCAAAATCCTTACCAGAACAGAAATAACAGATACTTTATTGGTGTCTGCAAATGTTTGAAAAGGCGAATTATAGATTTTTTTTAGTGTTTTCTACTCTATGTATTTATTCTACTGGCCAATGGGGCCAACATTTGATTTCGTCTAAACGATTTCGGCTGCGCTGCCTCACCCGTATGTGGAGCAGCTTCCTTGATGGAAACGGGGATGACACGGTTAAGGTGTCAATCAGGGGCACGTCAACAATCACCCGTGAAGTTTCGCACAAACAAGTCAAGCTTAACAAAAAACGAAATACTAGTAACAAACCCAAACATCACGGTAATTACCAAACTAGAAATTGTTGAAAACCCTATTGTTGTTCATCACCAAACTTACGGTTACACTAAAAACGATCAATGAGATTCAATGTACCATTTAATCCCATGTAGCTCGACAATTTAAATATATGAGAAATTGTAAACATTTTTATATTCAATTGGGAATTGTCAAATACTGTATCTGTAGTGATTCAATGAAGTACGACACATTTATTGTATAAATTAAAAACCGTTTAAAATTAACGCAACTGTAAAAACAAAAATTAAAACCCTAAGTTAAATGTAAAAATTCACATTCTCATTTATTCCCCGAATTTGTTGGTATGTCACGATTTTGCGTAACGTCTCCACCGGCCCAGAGGCTGAGGTGAAAAAGCCTGGTTCCGTTCCAATTGCCAAATGGAATGCGTAGTTCTTTCGGAGATCAATTAGAGATACGGGGGATGCCGCCCGGCTTACTTTTTTATTTTCTATCCCGCATCACACAACACCGCGAATTGTTTACCGAATGCATGTCGCCCTCCGTTTATTTGCCTGCAACGACGTTGTGTGGGACGAAGTGTACAAGCCGCCCCGAGCACATCTGGTGGATGTTTGGTGTGGGTGGGGCAGGATGGGGGGATGGGGATCCCGGAGCAGAATTTATCCTACTCTTTGAAGATGTGCGGGTGGGATCGAGAAAGGGGGAAGAAGGGGCTGTTCGCAAAATGTGTATTTCAAATTGAAGGGAACCACTCTTCCTAGAAGGTTTCATAATCCTCAAGAGGATTGGTAAAACATTTATCGTTACCGGGCTTGAAAGCGTCACTCGAAAATATCCAATGGATATGGGGAAATGGATTTTAAGTTATAGTTTACAATAAAAAAGGCGGAGTAATGCGTGTTTTTTTAAAAGCTTTTAGTAGCTAGTTCACTACAGAGTATACTGCAAACTAACTTGTGACAACGTGGTAATGTTTTTGACAAGATTTTCACTTCGTGGGGTTGTCAAGTTTATTGCACAAGTTTTTTTATCACTCTGACGACACATGTTTGTAACCACTTTATTCATCCTTACCAATTTCCAGGTCACCTTCATGGAGGGTTTTAAGATGCTCAATCAACGTTGAACCTCCTTAACAAACATTTTTTTAACACGCTATTTCATGCACGTATTGTGACGGCTCGTCACAAAAGGACGAAGGAAAAGGGGGCGGTGTCGGCGATCTCATATAATATATTTGGAGCAAGCAATTTCTACGAAATTGGATCATACATATTCCATAAATATTCCATCAGTTTCACGGATTATAATAATAACACGAATATCATAATTTTTCTTACAGTGATTTATGTGCATCTTAATTGATCCGCGATTGTATTATATTCTAAATCATCCTGTAACAAGTGAAGTCCGTAAATAAACATTAGTTTATCACCGTCACTCAATTACTGTCCATTCATTAACTATTTGTATTTATTTATTAGTATCATCGGCATATCCTCTACTATGTTGGAAATATATTACATTTAAATGTTATTAATTTTTTTAAAACACCTCGTCAAGAAAGTTGTCAAGACTACATTGAGTTGAAGGATAAAAGGAATGGTCCACTGTTGTTAGGTTCAGAGTAGGTGTCGTGATTCGAATATCAGTATTCTACAAACTATTGCAACATGGCGTTCGCCACTTCGTTCATCGCTGACGATCTAGCACAGTCCCAGAGCCACACTTCCACCAAAGTTTTTACGGGCCCCTAGTCCACACAGGTCCTCCTTTGGGGACCGACCTTCAGTAGCGGATCGCATAGATCCCTATTTCGTTTTATTGGTCCAATTGTTTTCCGAAAGACGAGCTCGACCTTGGTTGACGGGTCCCCAGACGAACTCTATTCGCCGTTAATGATGATTAAGTGGCAAATGATTATCGCCGAGGATTACGGTACCGTCTGGCCACCACCACTTTAACCCTTTTCCTTCCCGCTTTATCCGCGTGTCCGACCAGCGTGGTGCACAGAAGTCAGATTGCGCCCCATTTACGCGCTACTTTATGGCCCACACGGGATTCAATTTACCACTGGCAGTTTGGGTCGTGACACTCTTTCTTTTTATTGTCGCGTCGTCACCGTTCTATATGAAACGAATGACGACAACACCTGACCGATACGCATTTGACATCGAAAGTTAAAGACGTACTTTGTCATCACGCCCTTCCCATGAGTACTATCTGAGCTCCTGATACCTGAGCCTCTGAACGACTTTTTCCCCCCCGGAACTCATTTTATTGTGAGTACACTTGATGGCAGTGATACATCTTGAAATGATCTTTTAAATTGTCCTGAATGTGTCTCTTAGCTATTTAAGCTGGAAAACAATTTGTCATCCCTGACTTCGCGATTTCGGCTAGGCCTGGCGCTGCCCCTGTAAACGGCAATCACTGCTTACTCCACTGCTCTTCGAAAATCCTATAACGAACACCGATACAATGGACAAGCACGCGGTAAAATGATGGCTGTTTCTCTGAAGCTGGCCTTTCGTAGTGTCCTCACACGAAGGGTGGACGGTCTCTGGACTACCACATCGTAATTTATAAAAGTTAAGTCACAAGTTAGACGGGACCTCGTTGCCTTAATGACGTCAGCACGACGTCCGACGCCGTTTTCTCCTTTTGTGATTCAGAGCAACCTTGTCATCCGCTCGTAGATCACCTTTCGCGTTGTGCCATTAGTGCGCAGCTAATCCCCCCCTCCTATACACATACTACGAAAATACGACCTGTCCCTCTCCACTTTCTCAACGCCCAGGACCGTCGCGCCATTTCTCGTTAGTACAGGTATAAATTGCGGTCCGGTGACTAAGGTCTCGTCTTTACTGCGGACGCGGGATTTAGCGGTTGACCTAATCAAAACTTTGCGTTTTCCCCAATC
>JAQGBY010002398.1:0-23292 GCA_034698785.1 Mycogona germanica
TTTACTTCCATTCCGAAGGAAGGCGTGCGTAGGAATTTCTCTCGCCCGAAAAATTCCAGAGGTCTCGGTCGGGAATATCTACTCAGTCAATATCTACTCTGTATTTATTTATATTTACATTAAATTTGTAAGCGCTTTTGTAAGTAGATTTAAAACCAAACGCGCATTGTTTGACCCCTTTTTCTTACATGACTTTTTAAAGACTTTGAAGGGTTTCCCCAGAAATAATTTCAATTAAAACCGATGAAAGAAAAAAATGGCACAGTACAGCTTAGGGCAGCTCAGCAATTTTTTGTGTGTGTTCCGCACGAATATTTCAGTCGGCAGAGCACCAGATAATTAATGTCGAGGTCGTGAGTTCGAGCCCCACGTTGGGGTTAACTTTGCTAATACCGCTCGATAAACGTTTTTGTGAGATCACGTTCATAACGATTTCAGTAACAGAATAAAAACTTGAATGTTTCAGTCTCGCCGATGACCAAAACAGAGATTCGATCCATGATCCAACGAGGTGACATCGGCAAACTGGAGAAAGTGGTCATGCAGGGCTACGGCGACAGTCTGGTGGGTGAAACGGCCATCAGCACCCGGGTTCGTGACCTGCTGGACTCCGTTCCCGATCACCTGGTAAAATTGCTAACCACAATTTGTCCGCATAAGAAAAATCAATTGACCTTAATGGGTCGCCCAACCCATTCATTTTGAAAACAACAAGCACGCACTGTAATTTCCATAGAGACTACAGAGTTTTAAAGTGTCGTCACAATATTTGTTCCTTTCAAAACTAGAACAAGCTTCGGGCGATCGATTATGCCATCGAGTCCGGATCAACGAGGAAGGTTCAAAACTTGATCAACCGCAAGGGATTAGTGATGGCTCGTGACGCGCAAGGGTTGACGGTCTTTCACAAGGCGGTCATCCACGGTCAAAAAGACATAGTCAAATATCTTCTCACGGAATGTCCTAAAGCTGTGTTCGCCAAAGATCACGTAAGATAAGATTTCTAGGAGTATTTCAAAAATAAATTTGAATAATGATTTGATAATTTTGTCGCTATTAAAAAAATTCGATTTTCCACGTTTGCTATTGTAATATTTGATTCACAGGAAAATACAACTTCTTGCTTATTGTTTTCAGGATAAGCGAACACCGGTGCACTACGCTGCAGCATTGCGTGACGACGGTGAAATATACGATTTGCTTGTTGCTGGTGGTGGCAATATCCTTTTGCCAGATTGCGTGAGTTTTCCGAATTATTTTTTATTTCGACCAGTTAGTAACGTTTCAAATTTCATAATTATCAGCAATATGATTTTACAAATATTTTTGAAAAGTAATTAGGAAGAACTAGTATGTTCAGAAATTACGTTTACAATATTTCTGGAAAAAATTCAAAGCGAACGAATTCGTGATTTTATTTATTTTTTAAACCTATAGATTAGGGAGTTACTTTTTATAATTACATTTTTATTTTTCTGCAAAAAAAGGATGGCCGCACACCGGAGTACTATCGCCTCAATCCCGACAATCTTGATTTGACGAAGATCTCGGAGAGAAAGTCAGCCGGTTCCGGCAAGCTCAGCCATTCCACATCCAACGGAGGACTAGCAAAAACGACATCAACAAAATCCGGCAAACGTAAGTCGTCCTGTACAGAGTACTTCTGTGTGGCGCACGTAAGCGATGATAGAAGCTGCCCCTTGCAAGCGAGCAAATTGGTAGTAGCACTTGCATTGTGTGATTGCAGATTTACTAGGGGCAGCTTTCCCGTTCAGGGCGACACTGAAATTACGGGGGGAAAACAATTGATAACTAAAATGGATTTTGTTTACAATTTATGTGATTGATCACTGTTTTTAGTTGGCAAAGCCGAATCCCAGCTTACGAGTAAACAAAAAAATTTATTAAACCACTGCAGTCCATTGGTTGAAAATCTCGCAAAACCAATTTATGATCTACAATTTTGACAATTTCACTTGTTCTAACGGATTACAGAGTAATACAAAATATAGTTCATTTATAGTTTTACGTTTTGTTCACAATCAAACGAATCAAACACATCATACGAATCTCAATTTATTTCAATGTTAAATTTTCAGGAGATCCTTCAAGCGGCACGTCGGAATCGACGAGTTTGGTGAAGCAGTGGCTTCGTAGTGGTGATATCGAGAGGTTGGAGAAGGCTGTGGTGGACGGGCACGGACTCAAGCTCATCCGGGAAACGACCTCCGACCCACGTGGTCGTGCTTTTCTGCGAACTGTTCCAGTCTACATGGTAAGATTGGTTGACCACATCTCCACGTTTTAAAAATTATTTAGCTAGTCTAATGCGCTGCTTTATTTTAATAATTTGTCGTTTAGTCATAATTCGGCGATTATTCGGCATAATTTCGGCGATTCCGGGTTCGATTCCCGGTGCATGCTCTCGATTATTCGATCCTGATGCACTGGTGAAAATGTGGCCATCGCATAGTGGCTAAGCACCAAGATGGGTACTGAAAAATCCTGTTCAGTGGATCATTACAAAAAACTCAAAATAATTTTTCCCCTGATAATTGCGATATTTAGAAACATTTTGTATCACCTTTATACCAGTGTTACATAAAATACTCGTGCTTTAAAAATTCGAAACTTATTCTAATTTGTTTGCATGCTTTTCTGGTTGACCACTAAACACTATTTTGAAATTTAATAATCATGTTCGGTTGCTTTATTTTAAGCCCGCGTTCCATTACCGCAAAACAACATGGAATTTCGAAACATTTCGCTTTAATATTTTTCATGTTGCGGTGCATATAGTTTAAATAAGCAATTGACTTTATTTAAGTATTTAAAAAGATTGGTTTAGCAATAGAGATTGGTTAAATGGAAAACTTATAATGAAATAACCTTTTATAATTTAAGACCAAAATCGGAATGATTCATGAAGCAGTCAGTCAGGGATCGCTACGAAACTTAAAAGTTCACTTGGACCGGAAAAAGTTTGCCATGTCCCGCGACCAACTCGGACTCGGCCTCCTGCACAAGGCGGTGCTCTTCAACCATCCGGATATCGTTCAGTACCTGTTGGACACTTATCCAGAGACGGTACACGTCAAGGACAAGGTAGGCCGAACCGCTCTGCACTACGCTGCTGTGGTTAAAGACAAGGACACCATGTATCAACAGCTGCTGGAAGCGGGCGCTGACGCCACTGCGGTAGACATGAAGGGCAACTCGGCCGAGCACTACTACGCCAACGTGGAGGATCTGGACGTTAACGAGATCCTCAACCGCATCAACCGACAGCGAAACCGTGCTAACAACGCAGGAAACCAGTTCCACCCAAGGCCACCGGAACCGGCCGTCTTTACCATCAATGGTGCCAACATCCGCAAGTGGATCCACTCGGAGGACATCGCCAAGCTCGAGCAGGTGGTTTTGGAGGGCCAGGGTTACAAGCTAATCCTGGAGACATCCAACAATGCTCGTGTCAAACAGTTCCTGGTTAGCGTGCCATCCATCGTGAACCGGATTCGTGAAATTCACAACGCTGTAGTGGTAGGTGATCTGCAGGGGGTGGAGTCGGCCATTGAGCGTCCGTCTCTGCTAGTCAGTAAGGACGAATTTGGCATGACTCCCCTGCACAAGTCAGTCTTGTTGGATCAGGATGAGATCACCCGCTTCGTGGCTACCACCACCCCGGCCTCCTTGCACATCAAAGATGGAGAGGGACGAACCGCACTCCATTATGCATCAGGTTTGAAGGACAGTGGCAAGACTTACGAGATTCTGTGCCGAGCTGGCGCTGATCCAAGTGCCGTAGACATCCGTGGCAAATCTCCTGATCACTACGTGACCCACCAGGGTGAGCTGGATATGAGGCAGTTGATGGCCCACGTCAACCGGTGCAAGATGGCAGCCACCACTGGAAAGCATCATGACAATGCCAGCACCCCTGCGATCAAGCGCCAAATGCCGCCCGGCAACCTTCGACCAGTACACAAGGCCACTTCTGGAGGAGTGACTGCAGAGACCATCGCCAAGGCCATTCAGCTGGGCGACTTGGACAAACTAGACCAACTGGTACTAGATGGGCATGGCAAACGTCTGCTTGGAAAGTCATCATGGAATGAGGATGTGCGCAATTTCCTGAAGAGGGTACCTCATTGTATGGATAAGATTTATGCCATCCATATGGCGTCTGCGTCTGGTGACCTCATTCTCCTGCAGCAGCTTCTGGATCGCAAGAAGTTTGTTCTGTCCCGTGACGAGTATGGACACACAGCCCTTCACAAAGCAGTAAAATACGGGCAGATGGACGTAGTGAAATATCTGTTGCAGACGGTACCATCCAGTCATGCCATCAAAGATCAGGATGGACGGACCCCATTACATTATTCCGCCATGTACAAGGACAGGGGTGCCATCTACAATCTTCTGGTGGCCAGTGGAGCACAACCGAAAGTGCAGGATCAGCGTGGAAAATCCGCAGAATATTATTTTGCCAGTCTCACCAAGCTAGAATCTCCGATTCCTCCCAAGCCACTGGAGAGGATCGGTCAGGGAGGAAGCGGCAATGAAGACCGGGATAGCGGAAGTGGTTCCATCGATTCCACGCCTGATGAGGACAAACAGATTTCGTCATGGATCGACAATGGTGACATCAAAGAGCTGGAGAATCTGGTCATCGAAGGACAGGGAGAAAAGCTGCTGGGAAAGTCATCTGACAATGCTAAGACGCAGGAATTTCTAGAGGCGGTTCCAGCTCTGATGGGAAAGATACGGGCTGTCCACAATGCGGCAGCCAATGGCGACGTCAAGGATCTGCAGGCTTTGGCTGCCATTACCGGAAGTGACGTTTTGGTTCTGTCTCGTGACGAGCACGGGGCTTGCCCCCTCCACAAGGCAGTGCTTTATGGTCATCACAATGCCATGAAGTTTCTTGCCACCAATTACCCAGCAAGCCTCAAAATCCAAGATAACAGTGGCCTCACCTCGCTACATTATGCAGCGCTGGTCTCCAGTGATGGTTACTTTTATCGATTGCTCCACAATTTTGGCGCCGACCCCAATGCCAAAGACCAACACGGATTCACCCCTGGTCAGATCTTACGTGGTAATGGTCCCACTACGGGCGAGGAACTCTTCAAGCGCTACGAAGAAAAACGCGTCCCACCAAGACCACATTCGGTGCAGACATGGGAACGACCGCCGACTGAAGAGATCCTTCGGGCTCTGACACCGAGCCCGATGACCTTTGGCCTAACAACTCCAGGATTATCTAGCCGATCTGACAAGAGTGAAATAACCGATGGCAAGTCAGCAACTGATGACCTCACAAAGATCCAGAAGGATGTAACGGAATTTGAAAAAATCGAAGACAGGGATGTGGCCATGCTCATTAAAAATGATGATGGTGTTGTCAGCATGACAGATGATGGAGTTGGGGATAATGTCACCACAATAGAGAAAGAAGGTGACGATGACAATGCTGATAGCGAGTCAAACAGTGACAACACCTCTGACAATCTCAACACCACTGATGGTGACAATCTCACATCGACAGTTGACGACAATCTCACCTCAGCCGATGTGATAGCCCCCTCGGTAGTCACTGACCAGCTGACCAGTGCGGCTGCAGACGAGACGTATGACGAGATTCCAGTGGACAATGAGAGTCTGGAGGCTGATGGCACTGAGAGTGAGCTTGACACGGCTGAGAGTGGCCAACAGTTACAAAGCGGAAGTCCGAGTAGAAGATCTCCAGATGGCGCCGAACGTGTTAGCGATGGACCAGGAGATGATAACTTAGGTCTGCAGCAGGCTGCCCTGGAGAGCGGTGACGTTGTGTCCACGGTGGACATTGATGATTCGGGAATTGATTCCGGGATGTTGGAACCAGAAGAAACTATAGTCGAAGAGGAAGAAGAGGAAAATGAAAATATTCAAAAAATTGATGAAGCGGATGTGTTCAAAGATGGCGACAAATTGGAAAGAGGAGATGATTCAGATGACCTGGATAATATAGAAACCATTGACAATATGAAAGATTTTAATAAGATGGGTGGAGTTGACAAAATGGCAGACATTGATAATGAAATGCTGGAGAGTGAGGGCAATATGCCAGACGAGAAAGATAAAATGACTGACATTAAAAACAAAATGGACAACATAAATGATGTCACAAGTTTTGAAGATTTGGAGGAAAATAATAAAAATGAAGATGCAAATGAAATGGATAATGCAGAAGGAGAAAATATTGACCGGATAGAGAACGTTGACGAAACAAAAAGCGTCAATAAGGAGGAGAACGAAATTGAACAAGAGGAAGTGGAGGAAATAAATAATGATGATGTAAAAGTATTGAACGATCTGGGCAGGCTGGAAAATGCAGACAGCAGTGACATTTTCGAAGCCAAGCACGAGCTTAAGAGAGACGATGACGAAATCACATCAGCAGAAGAAACAAACGTCAATGAAGATTTCGATAAAATTGACAATAATGAAGACATTCTCAGTGAAAAGGCAAAAGAAATGGAGGCACAACCATTGAAGAATGACCAGCAGGACACTGTGGAAATTGACAATTTGGAAGAAATTGGCACGGGATTGAAAGATGAAACAAGAAGTGACGACACTGTCATAACAGAACCTGAAGTTGAGGCAAAGATGGGTATTGAATCACTTGAAGGTCAGCAATCGGAAGATGACAGTGACCAGGTGGTCATTGGAAAGCAATTGGATAACGTCTCAAATTCTGGCAGCACTAACTCAACAGCAGCTCTGTCTGAAGATTCCGAGAATGATAAGGAAGTAATGCAACCAGAAAAATCAGTGGACACCGTTGAGAATGTGTCAGCGGTGGCATCTGCTCCACCAGAGAATGAAATGGTCCCATCTCTGGATGCAGAATTGTTGGTGGAAGAGACGAACAATAACAACACGTTTGACTTGTTCCAAAGTGCGTCACCAGAGAGTGGTGTGGGCAGCAATCCTTTGCACTGGACCAAGGAGGGTGAATATCTGACAGCGGTGCTTGGGGATGCGCTCATCACAGCCCTGGCAGAGGTATCACGTACCAGGCCGGATGACCCGATTGCCTACCTGGCTTTGCTGCTCTACCGCTACATACACAAAACAACAGCTGCGGCAACGATTTCAAGCGAGAATGATGTAAGTACATAATTCTGTATATGCTAAGGAATAATTGAACTAGAATCCATTTCGACCATAATTTACTCATGTGTGGTAGGTGGCATTTAACCTTTCTTTTAACATTTCTTAGGTGGACAACAAAATCGAAAACGTACAGCAATCAATTGAAAAGCAAAAGTAAAATGCAACTCCCTATTATCCAATATATTTGTAAAAATGTACTAATGAACTTTTGCAAATTCCCAGAGTTTCAATGTTATTTCCTTTTGTTATTTCAGTGGCCTTTCACAACTAAGTCCTCGGTCGAGGTTGCTGTCAGATGATGGTGGCAATGTCGATATTGAAGAGCTCAGCAAGATAAAGGTATGATTCATTTTAATGCTGCGTAGTTTCTGGAACATGTTTATTATTAATGTCGAATAGCGTGGTCACCCTGCACATCTGTATCTTAAAAGGCCAAATGTAAGATGCACACATATCTTGAAAAGTGTTACCCGGTGACAATGCAAAAAGCATATTAAAGGTAATATGTTTCATATCTAATGTATACACACTATCTAATTTTTTTAAAACAAAATTGTCTATTTATTTTTTCACATAGGCGAGTGACGGTTCCAATATCGTACAATTCGCCGCATCTCTGCAACACGATGCCGACGACAGCTTCTTTGAACTCCTCCGCCAGTCCAACTACAACCTGGCGGAACGAGACGCCCGCTTCCGCACCGCCCGGGACGTGGCCAAGGAGTTTGGTCGTGAGGCCAACGTCGAATCCATTGACCGCTACATCTTTCACGCCTTCCGTTCGCTTACAGCTCTACACGGTATCCACGCCGTCCGCTTCGTGGACCAGCTCATCTTGGACGGTTACGACCACCTGCTGGACATTGTGGACGACGAGGGCAACGATTTGATCATGGTGGCCGAGCTCACTCAGAACGTGGAGGCTGCCAGGCTGCTTAAGAGCGCTCAGGAGTTCCAAGTAAATCCTATTGGTAGTCCCTGAATTCAGCCAAAGTAAATTTGTCATTATGGTCGAAAGCCATACAGTCTAGTTTCGTTTAAATTTTTGATATATTCAATTTCAATATATTTTATAAATATGCAGGCAGCTTCTATACTCTTCAATAAACTGTTAATGTGAGCATTTAGTAGAGGGGAGTATTTGATTAAAAGGTTCACTTAAAGTTTATTAGAATTTTAATTTTGCGAGGATTTTTTTAAATTCAATGTCATTAGTAGTCAAAGTAGTTTTGGGGCATCATAACCAGACTTTTCGCTGGAGCGGTATCAAGCGAGCATCTCTGACTTTCCCAGAAATTGGGCATGAGGGATAATTTCATCTCTAAAGTTTACATTCGATGAAATGTATAAAGAAGCTTACGTAACCCCGCCAGCAGAGAATTTGGAAATTGTTAATTTTTTCAAGTTGAGTTTTTTTTTAGCGCGCTGAGATGGTTCCCATCTAATCAATCCCATTGGTGGATCCATAGATATAATTTAATGGTGTTTGTGTGTTCCAGGATCGGGTGGAACTACTCCATGAGCACGTTCGCAATGACAACCGGGACGCCATTGTTGAACTGTTGGAGAACGAGCCGCGGCTGGGATTGGCCAAGAACGCCAAAGGTCAGACGGCTATGCACTTGGCGGTGCTACGCGAAAACGAGGCCATCGTGGAGACCATCACTAAATCTACGTCATCTGCGGTCAACGAACAGGACAATGTAAGTTGACATATATATTGCATTCGCCATAAGTACAGCGCATTGAATCGTCAGATATATATTTTTTTAATGTTTTGTCTCAAAAATAAATAAAAAAAATATGATAATTTTGCTAGAACAAAATTTTGATTTCGAGGAAATTTAAAATCTGAATTAAGCTCGGCCATAACAAATTAAACAAAAACTGAACTATTTTATCGTTGGTTTTTGGGCATTCCCGCAGATGGGTCGAACGCCTTTACATTATGCAATGGGAACAACGAATCCGCAAGTGCTCGCAAAGATCATCATCAAACAAGGAGGAAATCAATTTTCACGTGATGCAGTAAGTGAATCTAAATTAACTGCTAATTTACAATTTATAATTGTTTCAATTTTCGATCCCATTTCAAATGTCAAACGCGCCCTTGATCAAAATGTGTCCTGTCACGCTTTCCTGATTTATTTCTAGACGTCTCATATGCCAAGCTTTTACTTTATCAACAATACGGAGATTCAGAAATTGAAAGACGAACTGGAAGAAATCACCATCTAGAACAATTGATTTTGTGTTGACATATTTTTATTTCGTCGAAGAGTATTATTCCATAACACGTCAATCATTTTACTCACATCATCGTCATCATCAAATAATGAATAATTCCATTTCTCGCCATCAATTCTTTTCAACATTCTTTTTAAACCTATTTCAACGAGCTCAATTCAAAGACTGTCGATAAATTCTCTATATAAAATCTTAAGAATGTATTTGATATGCTCGAAATTTAAAATAGGTGGATATACGAGCGTAAATATGCTTTGCCAATATTTCTCTGTCATGATTTTTAAAATTTAGGATACAATTGTATTTTACTGGTGTTATTTATTGATTTTATTTTAACATTTCAGTTTTAGAAATATAACTTAACGTAGCCGATTGTGTTGTCATGTGGCATTTCAAGTGTTTCCTCTCAAGTGCACTTACTAGATCGAGTCATCAAATGAATACTCGATATACCTGTGAACACAAGATAGACTGAGATTTTCAAAGTGAAGCTACAATCAAACACGGATACGATTCGAGCCTAAATATAAAAATACCGTTCAACGATCAATGTGTCTATAAATTTACTTTTATCGCTTTGTATATTGTTAGCTCAACCAATTGTCAGTTCTATACAATGAGCGTAGTCGAGGTTCAAGAGGTCCTCCGATAACAGACAATGTAAGATGTTTATCAAACGTTACGAAGCGATAAAACACAGGATCAGAACAAAAATCAAATCATAATATTGGGCAATGTAAAAAGTTAACGCTGCTGGATAAAGACTAACCTATTTGAATTATTACGCATGTGAACTTTATGCGTTGTGAAAGTGCAATTATTATTTATTTCAGCATGTGTATAAAAATCATAGTTTGCTTATTTCGAAATGATCCAGGAAAAATTGTTGTTATAATGCTTCAATGAAATATCGCATGTAGGGTAAAATAATAAGCGGCTTTTTTTCAATTCTGACACATTTGTGACAGGCTCCTTAGTACGACATTGGCTATTGTATAACCAAAGTCGAGTTGGGTATATCTTAGTTTTATTTGTGCGAAGCTAAATTTGGAACAGAAAATATTTTCGTACGAGAACGACAAGTACAGCGGAAGAATTGAAGATCTGCTTGTAAAAAAAGATCGTTGTAGCTCTTGAAATAAAATATCAAAATAATTTTAATTTTATGTGTTACTTCATATTGTGAAAGTTAACTTTATCAATTATTATGTATGATGCAAGTAATTTTTGTAGACATATTCCATTCCAAAAATTCAAAAGAACTATTGTTTCACTATGACTTTTGAAATAAAGACGTTTCGTTTGTTCCAGCGACATATAAACAAACTTCGCAATTAATCGTAAAATATTACGATTCTATAGCAAGTATACTTCCTTAAAATCGCTCGATAGTAACTTGCTAAATTACTTATCAGTCTCTTGGCAAAATAATTTGTGGTGTTACTCGTACAGGTCATATTCACGTGTTAATTAAATAGTTCTCACAAAACTATCATGGTAACTTTTGCGTGACAGATATCTTATCTTTCTGAACCCTCTATTATCAGATTTATACAAATCTGAACTTTACATGCACTCACATTCAACTACGAGTAAATTTGTCCAATACTCATTCTCTCGGGATCGGATCGGTCAGTGGCTATAGCCGATAATCATGGGGTCGGTTCGTGAGTTCCTTGTCCTAGCGGTCATCTTGGCCACCCTGCCGTTCACCGTCAAGTGTTTTTTCAATCCGTACAAGAATCGCATGAACCGTGTTCCCTCGGTTAACGCCAACGCCCGGCAAAGCGCGATCGACGTTGGGGAGCCCTTGTTTCTGACTCCGTTGATTCAGGCTGGCCTCATAGCGGAAGCTAGAGTCGCCAGTCTCGTCGGGCCTCTTACCGGCACCAGCATTGTCAGTTATACCGGATTTCTGACTGTCAACGAGGAGTACAATTCCAATCTTTTTTTCTGGTTCATTCCGGCTTTGGTAAGAAATTTTCGCTTTTTTTATATCGAAACATTTTTAATACCTTTAGCGATAATACTCTGTAGTTACATGTACCTGTACAGTGTACAGTACAGGCGCAGTTGATAGTGCCAAAATTTAAAAAATGCATCAAACGTTTTAATTTTTGATATTTGTGTACGAGTATTGTAGCATTCTTCGCAAAATAGAAACAACAAAGAATAGTTCAATGGTATAACATAAATAATAATATAAAATAGATAACCAAAAAAAAGGAAAAATCCAAAACAAAAATGAAAATGCAATTTTTTTATTTTCACAAAGGTATTGACCGTGACATTCAAGAAAAAAAACTAAATTTATCTGCTTTTTCGACGAAGGAAAACTTCAATTTTGTTTTCAAATGCTTCTTAACAATAGACTGACCCGTCGACGGCCCCAGTGGCAGTATGGCTTCAAGGTGGACCGGGATCCAGCTCGCTTTTCGGCCTTTTTGCCGAGAATGGTCCATGGACCATCAACGAGGACATGTCCATCAAGGACAAGGAATACACGTGGGCCTCACCGTTCAACATGATCTACATTGATAACCCTGTCGGCACGGGTAGGAATTAATATCTGTTTATTTCTGTATTTTTCATTATTGTACCATAGCACGTATAGGTACAGGTGATACACTATTTGTTTACCCTAATGAACTTTAGCGATATTTGCTCCCGCATTTGTCAACTGATACTTCTTACCCCTTTGCGTTGGCAATCAGTACGATCAATTAGGCGACTAAGCAATCAGTGTTTGCGAGCATTTAAGGGGCAGTACTGTACGTGCATGGGCACTATCGCCACACAATTATGCCATTGGTGCGACGATCACGCGTCACACAATACAAATTCGCTGAAATTAATTCAAATGATTGTCACCTTCATCAAATTGCGAATAGGTTTCAGTTTCACGGAAAACGATGCAGGTTACGCCAACAACGAGACTGACGTTGCTCGCGACCTGTACGAGGCGCTGCAGCAGTTCTTCACTCTCTTCGCCGAATACCAGAGCCACGATTTCTACATCACCGGAGAGTCGTATGGAGGTACGGATGCTATGAAGAATGTCTAATTTCGATGTTGAAGTTTCAATTTTGTCACAACAAAGTATAAACAGCCAAAATATAATTTTTGGTTTTGCAGGAAAGTATGTTCCCGCCATTGCCCACAAAATCGACGTGGAAAATCCGACAGCCGATCTCAAGATAAATCTTAAGGGTATCGCTATTGGCGATGCATTGATCGACCCAGAGACGCAGTACAATTATGGGGACTACCTTTACAATGTTGGCTTAATTGACGACTATGAACTGACGTTGTACACTGAGCAGCAGAATGAAATGGTCGCCAACATCCAAAAGGGAGACTTTATGGCGGTAATTCTTTTGACTAAAGTCATAATCTTAACTTCAAAACTCAATTCTAAATACATATTACTAACTAATAAAATTTTAATAATTTAATCGTTATAAAAGCATTTCGTTTTAACTTTAAAATAATAATTTGGAGTTGTTGCTTTGAAAGCACCTTATTTTATTATTCTTAGCTTATTTTATTATATTTACATTATCAATAGCGAATTATTAATTATCAAATTTTTATTAAGTTACGGTATAAATACGATGGGGCATTTTACGTTCTACTCAATGGAATCTGTACCCTGGGGATTTTAGAATTGATGTTTGTTGCGATGAAAGAACACTTGAAAACCATCTATAAATATCGCTCTGATTTCTATTTAATTTCGAAAGGCTCTCTACAACTTTGACATTCTGGTCGCTGGCGGTTTCGTTCTCAGCACGTCATACTACAAAAACTTTACTGGATTGATGGTAAGCACACAATAAATATTTATTTATTCCGGTTTTGAAAATGACTACATCATTTTAAAAAGAAACATGCATACGAAAATGCAAAAAATATGCATTAAAAAATGCCTACGTGTTCTACAGGACACTTACAACTACCTACGTCACAATGAACCGATCGATCAGAACTATTACGAGCTGTACGTGATTCTACCGGAAGTCAGGGCGTCGATTCACGTGGGTAACCTCACTTACAACAATGGCGATGTGGTGGAGACCCATTTGGACGGGGATGTCTGTCAGTCCACCAAATCTTGGGTCGAAAGTCTGCTGGACAACGGCTACAAAGTCTTGCTCTATAACGGACAGGTACAGTTAAGAATATTATATTTCAAAATTTAGCTGTTCTGCGTCCGCCTTTCAGTTTTACACTGCATATATCGCAACAGCTAATTATTCATTTACTTGAGCGAATGTCATTTTGAAAACGCACCCATTTGGTGTTATGATGGCTTATTGATTTCCATACAATGTTTTCATTTCGATGCAAGGATAATTCCTGCCACAACTACATTATTAATTTATTTGCAAATAAACTCACGTTATCACGCAGTATTTGACATTGGAATTGTTGACAGCGGTTGAAAAATTAAATTGTTCTGATATCTTTTTTCAAATTAGGTTGACGTCATTATTCCATACTTGCTCACGATTAACATGATTAACCAATTTGATTGGACTTATGCTGCTGACTACCAGACTGCTCAAAGAATCATCTGGAAGGTGGCACCAAACGACACAGAGATTGCCGGCTACGTCAAGCAGAGTCACAACTTTATGGAGATCTGTATCAGATCAGCTGGTCATATTGTTCCCTACGATCAGCCGCGGGTGGCGCTAGACATGATCACCAGATTCGTGTTTGATCAACCGTTTGACGTCTAGGGCTCAAACTGGACCGACTCTGAATGAAATTTCGAGAAATAAATGTTACAACTTTCGTGATGCGATTGAATATAAAAAATTACGAATGGCTTTTTGCTCAGTTCTTTGAGCAAGATTAGAATTTGTATCGACCTCTCGAAAATACATGTATATTCTCTGCTGTATGAAATAGCATCTATTATGTTACTGTCAAAATTATATGGACAAATTATGAATGTGTTATTGAAAAATAATTTGGCGAATGAATATTTCCTTTATAACATTGATAAGTACCATTGTTTACTAAATTTCAAATTAGGGAATCGAAAGCTAGAAAAGTATTTATTTCAAATTTGCGCGCTATTTCCAATCGTGATTTCCGCCATGACAAGCATTCAAAGAGATAAATATTGGAAAATAATATTTTAGATAATTTTATACGATAATATTTTAAAACAAAATTAGTTTTTCGAAATTTGTCAACTATTGATTCATTGAAAATTGAAACTGCAAAGATTCATTGACAATATCGTCTTATTCGCCATGACTGTCGGCACGTCAATAATTAAATTGTGCGAAGCACGCCGATTCGGATATAGCTTTTTTGCAACCAAGAATTGGCTATTTAATCCGAGATATTTGTTACGGTCGGGAATCGAACCAGTGGTCACGGGAATAACAGTTAGACACGCTAACCATTACCCCACCAAGACCCTCCGGCTATTTAATCGTTAACTAGAGACTGCAGAGTTTCTGTATTACGGCTGCAGCTGATTTGGTTATGAAGTGCAATGGACGGTTAAAAACATCGCATGTAAAGTCGCCGGTTGCAGCGAGGGGGAATGCACGAAACACGTCATCGCAATATCAAATTGTAATCTCTATAAAATAATATATAATAGCTCGTTATAACCAACAAACTTATAAGAGTTTGTAATTGTTTATAAATACAAACGCTTTATACACTAAATTATTCTTGCTGAACGTTTACCTTCAGCAATGAAGTGAGAATCAAAGACAACTTGTGTGAATCTCTAAATCCTCGTCGAACTATATTTCGTGTCGGTTCCCTCAAATGGCCTCAATCTTCGACTTTGCTTGAAAAGGCATGCGTTTGTGCGGAATTTATCGTCATTTCGTAAAGTAAATCCGGGACGAAAATATATCGCGCCAGTTCGAAGACGTCAAATTGGAGTCAATTAATCGGTGTGGATTTTAAACCCAGTGCAAATCCGTTGGTCATCATCGCCGGAAGGTCGCGACCCAATCCATTTAAGAGGTTGCATCGGGGGCACAACCCCCCTTTTGAATGGATCCGAGCATCGGGTGGATCCAGCCAGAGCAGTTCGGGCCAGCTTTTCAACTTTGGAACCGTATTTGGGAGAATCAGTTGTGTTTGGAAGGGATGGAAACCACCTGGAACTCGGACTACATCAGCATTGAAAATTCCAGTGTCGACCACAGTCCCAATAACAATCATTTCTTCAATAATAATAACGGTATGGCCAAATACGTGCGTTGCGGCGGCCGCCATGAGCCTCACCTTTTCCCTCATTTTTTAAAGTTATTTGAAATGAGGGTGCGTTTGTCAGTTTAAGTTCTTCAGCGGCTAGGTCTTACAACGGCTGGCCGGCATTGATTTAGCGCCACCTAGCGGATTTACGTAAAGGCCAAACGCTGATCATCTGTAAAGTCACTCCATGTTACGCGAATGTTGCTAACATTTTGACCGAATCGACCTACAGTGTGACTTCAAAAGGCCCAATCAATGTTTCTTGGATTCCTAAATAGATTCCTGCGCCCAATTCATTTGGTTTTTGGGACGAATGTTTGGGTAATTTTAGTGTCGATCGCACCGGAGAAAGCAGAAAAATATGTTGCCCAAGCTGAAAGCACTTTAAATCCCTTCGGCCAATAAATTTTAATATGCTAGCGCTTTCAGTGTTCCACATGTTCGAAACTTTCGCATGATTATGAAATGACCTTTTCGTGATCTCATTCAGGCAAGTCTCCTGATCAAACTATACTTGAGCCTAATGCGAGAAGAAAAAAATATATATAATTAAGGCTCGTCATAGCCCAGTCGGTATTGTGTCTGACTGGCTCGGCGGTCCCGGGTTCGATTCTCAGCGCGGGCTCTCGAAAATTTCGATCCCGGGGTACTGGAAATGCCCCTTGCACAGTGCCTAAGCGCTATAAGAGGTACAGAACGCCTGTAGTGCGGTTGACTACAGTTGATTGTAAATATAAAAAAAGGGAAATAGTATAATCTGTTGTATGTCTGACCTTTTTGAATGAATGTCTTATTTTCTTTCGGCCTTGCGAAAAGGTACTCTAAATCTAAATGCTGTCTGTACACTATTTTGTTTACTGTTTTTGATCGTGTACTTCACATGAACTTCTGACGTTACCAGATCCGAACTAAACGGTTGAGAAAATATCGTTCCATTAATTAGGTTTAGAATTTATTTATTCGCTTAAAAATGAATTGGCTGTTTATTGAGCGAGGTTACGGCGGTGTAAATATTGTGCAAATGAAAAACTCTGTGCTCAATGTTTCTGCATGGGAAACCATCTTGCGAGTGTCTCCGTATCCTATTTTCTTTCATTGTTTTTGCCTCAAACTACTATTATGTGAAATTTGTCGTCTCTTTGTTCTTAGTTAATCAAAAGAATATAATTATGAAATTCAACCAATTTTAATGCAAAATATTAACCCACTGAGCTCGTTTTCCGGGTAGGACTTTCGCCTTTTCAACGGCAATTTTGTTTCTTAATTTTTAAAGTTGCAAAATATTGCACATGCCAGCTAAAAGATTTTATGCTTTTGCGCACAACGTTGGTAGCCGCGTCATTTTATTTTTATCTAGTTCCACGAAGCTGACCGGAGGAAAAACCTATCTGAAGCGTCTTTTAACCGGTCTTCTGGCCATCTTTCATCTAGGTACCGGCAACCCGAACTACAGCCGCGCCAAGAGGAAGCGGGACGCCAACTATGCCACCGGCAACCACTCCAATGGTGATTCCGATCTTGGCAATGAGTTCTACGAACACAACAGTGGAACGCCGTGGCGAAACCCCAGGAAGCACTACTCTCCTGACATAATCGGGTGAGCGCACCTATGATTTTTCGACATTTACGACATCTGCTTTAATTGAAAACCAATATTTTTTTCAGTTTATTTGAAATTGATGTTGTCTTGTGTTCGATTTTAGTGGTCAAGCCAGCGCTTTGTATATTTTCTGACCTATTTTAATTTGTTCCCAACTTTTTGTGCATGTAGGGAATCAAATGTGAGATGCAATCTTCATGTCTTTAGTTTTAACATATTTCGTAATGGCGTAACAAATTTCAAACAATCGTCAAGGAAAATTATAAGTAATCCCTGTATCTTATGTTCACCCGACTCCCTTGACGACCTGCCCAGGAGCATAGACGTTGGTCACTATATAGCCAAGAAGCCAGAAACCAAGAGGCCACAGTTGACTCAATCGTCGCAGATGGCGGAAGCCGCGGACTAATCTAACTGTTCAAATTTATGTTTCGTGTATTGTGCAGTTCGCGGCCACAACTGGCAGTGTATTTGGGTCTATTGTGTAGAACCCAAGTCACGTCTACTATGTAGTATCACGTTTTAATAACATCTACAAGACTTCATTTTGTGAAATGAATCACAATCTAGTTCATAGTGTTCACGTTTGTTTCGGTTATTCTTTGCTGTTATGTACGTGTGATGAAATTTCAAACAATATCATTATAAAGCTTTAAATTAAGCTGTGTGCTCTAATTTTATGGCGTATTATGCTGATAACAGCTAGAGATTTTGTTGTCTCCGCTATTTTAAATTAATTGCTTATAACATTTAAATCAAAGCAGTCCGAATCGTCCGAATTAAATATAAATACTCATTTTATTCGCTACCCCTAGGTTACACAACGAGATTGAAGATTTCTATGAATACATGCTGCCGAGCAAAGAGGAGGAGGGCATACGGAAGGAGGTCGTTCAAAGGATACGAAACGTCATCCTCACCCTTTGGCCCATGGCAACTGTAAGTTGACGAGTATAGAGTTAGGTGCTCAAAAATGTACATCCAAAATCTCCTACTCAAAAATTTGACAGTTCCTGCAAATTACTTTCAGGTGGAGATTTTTGGAAGCTTTCGTACAAATCTGTATTTGCCTACAAGGTGAGAATATTGAAAATGCATGGCATATCCCGTTTTGAAAATTACCCGAGATGTTGATTTTGTCCTTTTGCTATTGCTCAAACATTTTTAGTAATTTTTTGTTATCTTAATTAGAAAAATTAAAAATTGTGCTGATGTACTTGGACGCGATCGTTATAATTTTCTGTTCATATTTCTTCCAGTGATATTGATCTAGTGGTTATAGGAAGATGGGAGAGCCTTCCCCTTCGGACGTTGGAGTCTGCGCTCATAAAGAACGGTATTGTGGCAGAAGGATCAATTAAAGTTCTAGACAAAGCATCGGTGAGACTGATTACATTTTATTTATATTTGTATCTACATGAGTAGCTGTCTTAAATATTTCTAGAATTTATGTTACAATATTTAAATTTTCTTTACAGGTTCCAATCGTGAAATTAACCGATTCGAGGACGAGGGTGAAAGTGGACATCAGTTTCAACATGAACAATGGTGTGCGAAGTGCTGAACTCATCATGGTATGATTTATTTGTAGATATACATTCCTAGAGAATTTTTTTTTCCAAATATTTTCGTCTGTCTGAATTTGCTAGATACTTATTCGAGAATTTTAATTTTATCTTGCAGAAATTCAAGAAAGAATTCCAGAACTTGTCCAAGTTGGTTTTTGTACTCAAACAGTTTTTGTTGCAGCGGGACCTCAATGAAGTTTTTACTGGTGGCATTAGTTCTTACAGTCTTATTTTATTAACAGTTAGTTTTTTACAGGTGAGTTTTTGTTGTGTCATACTCGTATTGTTTGAGATCATCTTATTTGATTTCGATTGTATCGTAATTCCAGTGTCATGCTTGTCATAATGATTCGTATTGTGTATATTTTTTCTATTTTAATCTTGTGTTTCCGTCAGCTCCATCCCCGCATCGATGCCTCGTACTGTCACAGCAATCTCGGCGTGCTCCTCATCGAGTTTTTCGAACTGTATGGCCGCCACTTCAACTACCTGACGACGGGCATCCGCATCAAGGATGGCGGCACTTACGTTCCCAAGCACGAATCTTACAAAGATGTGGCCAACGTCTACCGACCGTCGATACTCTACATTGAAGACCCACTAGTCCCCGGTAAGAGTTGGAAGAGAAACGATCAGTAAACATGGACAATAACTAGGACATTCGGAATACCAGAATGCAGCCGCTTTGAGTCAACCGGAAAGATGTGATCTTGCGTCATCCTGGTGGATGGCCAACAAGCCATTTTTCCATCCAATAAATTGTAAAGATCATGCTAAAAAAATCATTCTGTTTAGTTGCAAATTTCCGATAAATTAAAAATAAATTCTGTCGTAGGGAGAAGACACAAATCATCGTATAACTGGGCCGATATTTGCCATATATTTGCACCAATGGCTGCCAGCATCGTACTTGAGCTGAAATGAAAATTGCATTTTTGAACATTTGACAAACTTATTTTGCTTGTGTATATATCTGCTGAATATTTTAATCTTAATAAAAAAAAAAATTTTTTGTCCCAATCAACTGTAGTATATGTGTATAGGTTCTTCATTTCTCTTTTACACTTTTGGCAGGCAACGACATTGGTCGTAGCTCGTATGGTGCCCTGCATGTCCGAGATGCCTTCAACTACGCCTACTCGGAGCTCACTAAAGCAGTCAGCCAACTGGGCCACAGCTATGTGATGAACAAGCACCACAGGCAAGTTGCGATTGCTTTTGATCTAGCAAGTACAATCTATTACAATCGAGTAGTAATCTTGCTTCAGTGTGTACAATATCTAACTTATTTTACAGTATCCTCGGACGGATCGTCAGGGTCTCCAAAGAGGTAGTCCAGTACCGGCAGTGGGTCAAGGAACAGTTCCCAGTGTCTGAGGAAGCGGCCGGCAAGCGCAGCGAGACGATAGACATCGTCGACTGACCTGGTGGTCCACCCTTCCGCTCACACACACACACACTCCCACTCTACTGCTGTCTACGGTCGACCCGTTCTTTGTGACCTAACGCTGCAGCCTTTGTCGTTGTTGCGGGTCCGGATCAGGTGACCATGTTTCGGGTCGGCGGTTAACCGCCCGCTGCTGTATAGACTTTTGACACGGCCCACCATCCCCGATTAAACGCCACTGCCGGCAAAATGCGCTACGATGATAAATTGTACCAGCCACGACTACAAAAAAATCGACCAAATTATGTTTTATAATCGCAGAGTCCGATGTGTTCTTCCGAATTGAGTTCAACTTTTATTTAGGTATTGTTTCTTGTACCTCAAACAATAATTTTTCAGAACCCAGTCTAGCTAGTCTAGTCTGTATTTTTTTTTTTCTTTCTTTTTTTCGGTTTTGTTCGATTAAGGTAAGGAGACACGATTTCCGGGACCAAATTTAATCCTTTGAATAAAATGTTTGTGCTCTGGTTGATAATATATATTTTTTGTTCTCGTTTTATTCGAGAAACACTATTGATAAACTCTGGCAGCAAATTACTTCCGCAGTTTAGTTCAGGTTTGCAACTTCTCCCATGATAAATGACATCGATTAGTGGGGAGGAGCATATAAATTTGAAACTAATCTGTAACAAGTTTTTCGAACGTTTTGTTTTTGTGCCGGTCGGTTTTTTAAATCCATTTGCATTCACTGCTCAGTTAGCGTGCTGTCTTTTTGTGAGAAGATAAAATAAATTGCATATTAATTTAAAATTGTGTCATTATTTTCCAACCACTTTCTTTGTTCAAGAAAGTACGGCGACCTCGTGAAACCAACAAATTTCTCTTTGAATTTGATCGATAGTTTTTACCAGATTTCTTTGAAATATCAATTACAATATCTTGCAATCAGGCTATAGTTAATTAAAAATCTAAAAATTGAAAAGCATTTTTACAACGAATTGGTCGGCGGAGGAATTAAGATACGCAAGCAACGGAATCCCTCCATGCTTCAATGTTTAATTCTTAAAAAACAATTAAGGTAGTCGCACACGTTCATAAACGTGTCAATCTTTTCGTGATTAGGAAATAATAACCGGGGGTCTCGGTGGTGAAAAAAGGTTAGCGTGTCGAGCTGTTATTCCCGTGATAGCGGGTTCGATTCCCGACCGAGACCTCTGGCATTTTTCGGACGAGAGAAATTCCTACTCAGTAAAGCCGTGGGACCCGTGTCTGTACGATTTCAGGTACACGTTAAAGATCCCTACCTAGCTTATACTAAGCCTGGGCTAGGCAAAATTACCAGGTCGCCTCCTGGGGGGTTTTTAGGGCGAACACGCTAGTGGACCTCCTTAACAAATATCTCAAGAGAGGAAATAGTAACTAGTTAGATATCGATAGTCTAAACAATCGCCCGTTCTTCAGTTAGCTGTGTAGTGGCGTGTGGATGAGTTTTGTGCGTCTCTTTGATTGCAAGTTAACACTTTGAGGTAATTGGATTGCATTACTTTATTATAATAATGGCTAGCTACGAATTCATGGAATATTGGAACCGTTAATCGAAATGGGGTCTAGAGCGTGGGCGCAATACTGTGCTGGCATGGACAATAAATACTACGCCCGGCATTCGCACAGAATTACCTGATTCGGATTGAAATCGGGTGCCATGGGATCTAGGAGGATCTGTCTGTGGTTTTTATTGAATATTGGGGCTACATTTTTGACGCGCACAGCCTGTATCCACATTAATATTCGTATGCCATACTTCTGAGTTACTGTGTGGTTCCTACCTTTGAAGTTTCTGGTTTTAAACTTTTTTAAAATGTAATGTTGCATACATAACCTGGTTTCCATGCCTTAAAATAATCTCTTAGCTTGCATGTCTAGTTGTCATGCCAAAATTGCGGCATCCAGCCTCCAGTTGGGCCTTGACAAATTGTATATGCCGTATAAGTTTACCATAGAACCTCATTACATGTAAATCTAATCAAGTCTTGAACAAAAATTGGATCAGATTTTCTACTTCTGTAAACCTTTTGCCACAATATTTGAATGATTCATGGTTATACACATATCAGCCCAATGTAGGCCATTCAATTTATGCCAAATATCGGCTTCATTTTATTTTTTCATATTGAATGTTTCATTTTACTTAAACAAACGATTGCAGAACTTTAAAATTCAGAGAATGTCATACAATTTAGATGCATCATAATGTTGAACTATTGTAGACAACCACGCACATTTAACAATTACCAAGAACCTTTAAGTGGCTCGACTAGAGTTGGCTGTTTCTGAAACGATAAAAGGTTTCTGATTCAATTTAGAAAAATGGATCACTCGTTTAAAAAAACCAAGATCTTGTTTGTCTTTAATATTCAATTTAAAAGTATTTTTTTCTTCCCTGACCTACCTACCTTATACATTAAGTGCATGGCACAGATGACGCCTATCAGACCGATAGCACCTCCAATTCCAAAAACAATATTCGGCACTAGACCTTCAAGCTGTTTGGCTGATCCAAGCTCCACTGCAATTTTTTGCGTTACTTGAGGAGATGCTTCCGCTTCCTAGAATATATTTCAACATATTTTTATTTTTAATCGTTTTCAGCAATAATATAGTTAATTTGGAATATCGCAGTTCCCAGGTCGTTCCCGGGATTGGAACTCTGGTAAACTTGCTTAAGAAATAGCACAATAGATCTTAGAATATTTGAACTTAAAACCCATGAATAAAACACACGCTCGTAACCTCGAGCGTGTGTTAATCCCTGCTTAAACGGCGCGAAAATGTTCCCCTCAAATAGTGCCTAAGCACCAAGAGTGGTACAGAAACTCTTGTTGTGATATACACTACAATGTGTCTCGGTGGTGTAATGGTTACAAGGGGTCTCGGTGGTGTAATAGTTAGCGTGTCGAGCTGTTATTCCCGAGATTGCGGGTTCGATTCCCGACCGAGACCTCTGGAATTTTTCGGGAGAAATTCCTACGCACGCCTTCCTTCGGAATGGAAGTAAAGCCGTGGGACCCGTGCCTGTACGATGTCAGGTACAC
>JAQGBY010002399.1:0-23292 GCA_034698785.1 Mycogona germanica
GAGAGCCCGCGCCGGGAATCGAACCCGGGACCGCCGAAACCACAGTCGGTCACTAAACCAACTGGGCCACGACGAGTAATAAAACTACGACAAATTCAATGTGAAAATAAAATAAAATCTATTCAAATCACGTAAACAAGTGTCGCGCAAATAACGCAACTCAAGAGCAGTCAATAAATCCTAACTATAAAGAAGAACCAAACAGTTTATATTCTAAGAAAACTTAGAAAACTTAAGAAATAAAGGGGGGGGGAGGAGGTGATGGTGGACAGAGCGCTTCTCATTAAAAGAGACGACGTCGCACTTGGTGTCGCACTCCCAAGCCCCCAAGGACAACAGGACCTGAGCGCACCTTCGTGGCATAAATCGCTGTCATTCCTAAAATAAAGCCTGCAAAAGCACCACAACCACGGCCTCGGGCCGTATTGCAATACACACAAACTCGGCTGATGCAGGGCGCCGGTCAGTCCATCAGTGTCTTGGCCGCGACTTGTAAACAACAGATTGGCTAGAGGATTTGTCACTTAGAGCGATTCGAAGGTGGGCCACTAGATGTCGGACTACAGTTATTTGGTCACCTTGTTGGTTCTGACCGTTTTCGTGGCGTCGCAATACTATTTGGACATTAAGAGAAACATTTAATGTATAGAAAAATAGCAGGACGACAATTATAGGCGGATAGACGGAAATAACTTCGTAGAATAAACAAGAATGTTTATTTTTTTCGAGCTTCGTATTGTATGCAAAAATTACATAACTGAATTGCAGTGGCCCGTATTCGGGCACCACGGAGAAAAAGTCACTTGTCACTTCACCATGCGTTGCTCCAAATTATCAGAAGCATGCCATTTATTTTGTCCAAGCATGAAGGGCTGCACCATGTTGCACTCAATTAAAAGCACAACTTAAAGATCATCTTAATTTAAAGAAAAGTTTTTCATATTGAATGTAATGATCTATATACCAGATTTTCAATTCACTTATTTTGAAATTCAATATATTGGCGCACAGCGCGTCTTCCCAGCAGCGCACTTCCAAACGCGTTGGACAACTTCCACTGCATAATATTGAATATGTACATCATACAGTACATGCCAGGTTACCAGTACCACCAATCGTCCGCACAGGCACTTCATTCGTCGTATATAAATCTGTTCGCTTATCACACCTGCGGCCGTGACAGGAAGCAGTCAAGCAGCAACATATTTATGTCCCACTTGAAAACCAGTGACAAGTGCTACGTATAGTATGACACCGCGCGTCCAGCGCCACCCTCCGCCCACCGGCCACCCCCCCCTCTCCCATGTCCATGAGGCCTATATGACAACGACGATGCCGCAGCTGCCATACATAACGACTCCAGTGTAATACCTGTTGCCGATACGCATCTACAGGAGTTGACAAAGTCTTGACGGTGGACAGCTCCGGAGTCGGCGAACTTGGTGCCGGGCAAAAACCGGTACCACCGGTACATATACTCACTGTATATATCCGCCAGAGACCCACCATTGAAAGAGCTACTGTGTCCAAATTCCTAAGGAACGATTTCAAGTGATCTGCGTTCAACTAGTGAATAAAATTAATGCGTTTGAAGGGTGCGATGAGTTATATTATATTCACAGAAGAAGCTTGCTGTTTGCGCTCGTTGCCAGACCCAAAATAATTGGATTCCGAAAATTAATTGCAACTTGGCTCGGAAGAAATCCATCGATTTAATGACGCTAAGAAACGTGACTCCTGGTCTATTTGTTACCGAGGCCCTCCAGCATTTTCGCCATCACGGGGGTGAGCGAGCGACTCACCACTTAACTTTGACAAACCTAGGCTTCCTCCTTAGGTAGCGAAACAGCGTTTTCCAACAATTCTCAATTCTCAACATTTCTTTCAAATAAGCGTTTCTCAGAGCAGAAGAGCGACTCATTCAGTAAGACACAGGTCTAAGGAAGCTGTACACATTTCCAATCGTAGTTGGGGAAGGGGGATGAAGGAATAGGGAGATGAGAGGGCGGTGGGAAGATTGAGAACGAGGGGATGATTTCGAGAGAAAGGTGGAAAAGAGTAAGAAAACAACGAGAAGGTGATGATTCCCCCCAACCAGTGTTGGTTATGTCACGCGGCTTCTCGAAAGCAGCGTCCAGACACAGGGAGATGACAAAATGCGCTGTTCTTGCTCAAGATGCCCAAGCCAAACGTAAGCAACGAATGTATCAGATACATTCATTTTCAAGGCTATATACTCTGTACACACACACGCGTAGCCTATGAATTCATGAAATGCGATAAATATTCTTTTGTAATTATGTATTCGTACGAAAACGCAAACGCATCTCGGAAATAAAAACAACGCCGAATTACATGGGCACACATTGCGATTGAATGGTAGATTCGAAAATAACTCGATATTCTCGCTATCATCCGATAAGATTTTAAACTAAAGCCTAGCAGATCAAAGAGAAAAATATGTTTGCAAATTCCGTTTCTCAGCTGGTCAAACACGAATGTGTAATCATAGGAGGTTAGTATCATAATGAATGCATCTCTGTGGTCATCGTCGACTTTTTACATATTTTTCGTGTATGGTTATTTTAAGGCGCTTCTAGTAATATTAATCACTCGATTCATATGCTATATTGTTATTAACGAATACTGATGTATTGTATTAAAAGTGTTTATAGTATGTATATGTATAACATGTCATCAGTATCAAAATGCAATAATGATGATAAATACGAAGAAAATAACAGAGAAATTAACCAATGATGAGATAACATTTCGTAATTCAACAACAGTTCATTACCAGATGACCTGAATATTCTTCACCTCGAACCGAACCTGGGAAAAGGTACAGGCGGGGGTGGGGGTGAATGTTTCGGGCTGTCGTTGGGAGGGGAGGGCGAAAAAAGACGTCAGGAGAGGAGCAGAGAATTACGAGCAGAGATCGCACACTTTATGACCGCGTGCGGTTTTTTTGCCGGGCATCAATGGTGGCTATGGTGGCTCAGAGGTGTCAGACGGACAAACACAGCAAAAGAAGATTTCGGTACCTCGCACGCGTATGCTCAAGGGTACCGAGAGTGCGACGGCGCGGTGACAAAACGTCCCCGGTGCTGGACGACGGTGTTTTATGAGGGTAGCGCGCACTGTACAAAAGGTCGAGGAAAACAGGAGACTGCCGCAGAAACAGTCCTCGCGACGAGCCGAACTATCCGCGCGCTCGCAGCGGGAGGGCTCAAGGTATTCGTTCATCGAATTATCCTTAGTTGGCGCTGTGTCTGCCAAGGGATGGAGATTTTTCTCAATTTCATCAGGGAGGTTACCTTAGTTGACAAGGTATTTTTTTAACTGTTTTAAGGAGGCTTTCCAGCTTGTTTGCCTTAAGCACCAAAGGAGCGACCGGGCAATTTTGTAACGCCTAGGCCACCTGCAGTAGGTAGGGATTTTTAACGTGCACCTGATATCGTACAGGCACAGATCCTTCGACTCTACTTATATTCTGAAAGGAGGCGTAGGTTGGAATTTCTCTAGCCCGAAAAATTTCGGAGGTCTTGGCTGAGAATTAAACCCGCAATTGCGATGAAAGATAGAAGAAATGGCGTGGATCAATACATTGACAGTAGTTTCGTCTTGAGAAAACCCCCCAACAATACAACGTCAAACAATACAGCACAAATGGATAAAAAAAAGGCTTCCAGAAACTCTACTTTTGTTTTTCGCTAAATGGCGCGTGCATCGTCAGGATTCGGGAAAGGCAATTGTCATGATCCTATCTACCTCCAAACAAAGAAATCCACAATACAATGTTTCGACTTACCTATTTCCTGTTTCTGCCAGGCCAGCGAGGAGCAGAGTAGCGCTAAAGTCTTGCCACTTCCGGTCGGGCTCTCCAGCAAGCAATTCCCGTTTTTGTTGTAGGTGTCGATCGCCTGCAGACATTGAAAATTCGGGTTGGGTAAGACGAGAAAAATAAAATACATGATAACTGAACAATTGTCATGACATACCTTGGACATGAGCTGCATTTGGGCCCGGTAGGGTGGGTAGGGGCAGTTCAATTTTACTCCGCCCATTATTAGATTTGTGCCGCTCATGACCGACTCGGGCTTTCGCAAGAACTAATCTGAAATTACAAAAAACAGCATTAATAATATAATATAGCATAAAACAGCATAAATATTAACAAAATAATAGCAGCGGAACAACAATTAGTTCAACTCAAATATCCATTACAGTATTTACAGCTACCATTTTCCCAGAAATACACATCAAAGTATACTTTCCATGTGCCATTTTGAAGCATTTTTAACGACAAAATTTGCATTGCTAAACCTTAAGTCAGCTTGAACGTTTGCCGTACATTTATTAATGATATTGGGTAAGCTGCTTTTGAATTATAAGAATTGAAGAATACAAATTTGAAGAATAATCGAGCTGATTATTATTCTTACTCAGTTGAAATGACTATTCGTTTAATGATTCCAACTCCCTAAGTTACAATTTTATTTAAGATTTATAAAACTTTTCAAAAATCAGATAGATCATTTGAAAGCATATTGAACGACTGTAATATTTTTGCTAAAATTTACATTTGGCTTGACATTTGTCTCAAGACATGACTTGAAAAACGAGTTCGTACGGTATACAGACATTTGAAATGTAGAATACGAATTGCGGTCATATTAGGCCCACAATTTCTTTTTAACTGAGAAAGACGAAATTATCGTAATTCTAATTTATTGTCCCGCTATTTGAGAATCCCACACACTACGCAAATTCTAGTAACCTCAAATATTTTAAACGATTTTAAACAATTACAACACGTAGCCACAAGCAGCCCCGGATGGGGACTATGGGGGGAACAAGAGCCAACATAAATGCAGACAAAATGAATAATTATTTCGACTTGATTGGGTCGAGAAGCCAGAAAACAGTGTACTGATATACTGTTCAGTTGAAACGAAATTAAGCACCAGGGACGTCCACCATCTGCACCTATGATACACAGGTCGGCAGCACTCACAGCTCTCTTAGTCGAGACGATGACAGATTGTCGACCAAATTTAATCGATCCTAGAAACGCCAGTTTAAGCGATCGGGGCGATGCGGGTTTAGCAGGGGTACACCGAATCTCGTTTGAGAAATGGGGTGGGGTGGGCGGTGGCGACAATAAATGAAATGGAAATTAGGGTGGTTGTCCAGTCAGACAAACAGAAGGATGCCACCGTGACAAACAACGGGAGAAGTACATATACGGAGTATTGTAATACGGGAGTGCACATGTACAGGATGACATATAGGAAGGGCACAGAGCGTGGTCGCAAGCGCACATGGCACTAGCCATCAAATGGAGCAGATAAATGTGGGGGAGGGGATGAGGGGATTGGTAGTGAAATATTGACTGGGTAGATTCTGCAGATGACACCGTGACCTCCTGAGACCACTCCGGGCACAACGATGGCGATTTCGATGGCAGAGTTGCGATTGCAGTCAGATGACCGGTGTGACAAGTTGATTTTTTTAAACATTTGCAACAGAACTGTAGAATATATTAATTTTCAATTGGAAATTTAAGCGTTCTAGTTCCGATCCAGTAAAGCAAGCATACTTGCCCTTGAAGAAAAGTTCAATGGTGTTCTTCAACAAAGGAATCGCTAAAGAAATTGATTATACAAAAACTTTGTACCTACATGCATTTAACATGTTTTCCAAAATAAGAAAATGCGCTCGCTAATTCTACTCGCACAAATCAAATTCATAGACTTCTTCTAACTACATTTTGTAAGAATTAACGTTTTTCGTAATTGGTGACAATAAAAGAACCTGGGCTAGGATGTCATGAGGATGCTTTATTAGACGGGAGGATTGCAGTGCTGGAGTCCGAATCGTTGGCGACATGTGGGACAGATGGTGGATGACAACGGCGTGTGCAACTCCCGGGGAAAAGTCATATCCGCACCGAGAAAGTAAATGTTCGTTTGTGGCCGGTGGCCGTACAAGATGATAGGGGAAGGGATGGGTTTTGATGGCCGATAAGGGATACAAGTACAATCCCCACACACACACATCGCACACAGACACGCACAAATGAAAGGGCGTGGGCGGAGTGGAGTGGACAGGAGGACGAACGGATTAAATAGGGAATCCGTTATCATTAGCGTGGCAAGATAGGAGGAACGACAGGTGACTTGGCAAGACCCAGAACAAGACTGTTTTGGGCTGCCTGATTGCCTCAAGAAATTTCTAGTCTGAAGCTGGTCTGTGATGATCGGATTCTTTTCAAGATTTCCATGAGTTTTCAAGTTTTTTCTTTGAGTGTTGTGCTGAAATTAGACTATTCTGTGTACAAAGTCAGCTTCTTTTTTTCAGTTCAAACAGTCAAGACTCCTTTTCAAATGTGTCTTGCATTCAGTCATTTCAAAGGACAATTCGAAAAGTATAGTAAAACTTCACACGGTTACTCAAACAAATTTCAATGTAAACTACCGTATTTTCCCTACATTTTATTTATATTCTCTAGTTTCACAGGCTACTTTAGTGTTTCCACCTCTTTAATTAGACACAGTCACATTTCCTTAAAAAATATAGCTGAAACAAATTTATATGACACGACTTATGTAAGCAAAGACGAAAAGGTGTGCTAAAACTCACGAAATGTTGACAAAAAATGACGACATCATTATAATCATAATGTCGACTGCCCCGTGACATATAATCATTCACAGCAGCAGTCAGTCGAAGGGATGAAATGGGAGTAAGGATGTGCGTCCAATGCTCCAACGCCCCCCCCTCGCTCGTCCAATACACACCGAACCTAGGACACCCTAGGGACACTAGCATCCGAAGGGGGAAGCTGAGGGGGCTGGTCCGACAACGACTGTCTGCGCAGCTGACGGTTGCCGTTTGTCACTTGACAATTTCTTTTGTTTGACTGGAGGCGGATTCGAGGGTGGAGGAGGATGAGCCAAAAGAGACTAGCTCAATAATTAATCTGGAAATTGTCGGACACTGTACGTTGCTGAACAACATTACCTATTTGCCCTCCCACCAAAAAAAAAAATGGGAGCGCTGATAAAAAAGTAGTGGCCAATGATGATCTAATCCCGGTAAGGGCGACAGACTGCACATTTCTTAAATATTAATTATAATTTATTAATATCTCGTACCACATTAGTCTTAATCAAAGCACTGTACTGAATCCACCAACTGCATATTGTGGATCAAGTGACCACCTGTCATATTTTGCAACCAGATGCGAGCACACAACTTTATATGTACAGGTATTTCCAAACGTGGGCGTTACCTGCCAACAATCCCCCAAATATTGGAATAAATCGTCATCGATGAAACGATTACTTTTGCGGTGACAACGATCAATTTATATTTGTCTTCAAACAAAACTGAAGGGTAACCCACCGGTCTCCATGTGAGGTCATCACAGCTCGGCAAATCGTATTCCAGTTCGTACTTGTCCGCCCATTTCGCTACAGAGACGACCGAATTTGATAAGTCCTCATGTCTTAATGAGTCTCCTGTACATCAAACATGACTTGGCCGGAAAACACCCATTAGAAAATGGAAGCATCGATTCAAGAATACATTGCATTTATTTTTGCCACTATCGGCTCCTCTCGCCCGGCCTATACGGTTACATATGATGGCGTCACACCAGCCGAGCATTTTTACCAAAATTCTCTGAACCATTTTAGTCAAACACTTGTGGGCCAAATTTCGAATTTCTAGAGAGTTAAATAATGGAATTTGTGCGAATGTTCACCCAAACTACCCTATAACTCCGGACATACAGGTGTACACTGAATTTTGTGTGAACTTTTGCAAATATTTATGCTCATTTAACGATAATTGTTCGCTGGATTCGGTTCGACCTGTTCACATTTTGAATAAATAATCTGGAGATATTATTCAAGTTGGCCTTAGACAAGAAATAATGCTAGTGACAATTTAAATGGAGCACAATAAATAAGCTTTGATATGACCAAAAATACGCAACTAACGAAGACCACACAAGACGACATTAAAAGTACATCATTACCTAGAACAGTCTCAATTATGAGGAACACTTGTCTCAGGTGTAACCGAAAAAAAATGATTCTTTTAGTGCGCCATTAAATTTGCATGATTATTGGCCTTCATTGCGTATGAAAGGATAACAATTTTTTGTCTTGCCTCACAAAAAACAAAAAAAAGGTAAAACTGCAGAACTCCCCAGGTGCCAGGATTGAATGTTTTTAAATTCCACGAATGAAATTTCGTATCCTATCTGTGTACCTCCATGCAATTAGCAATAAAAAAGCGTCATATACAGTAGATAAATTGAGCGAGTTTTTGTCCGCAAGAAAATGTTAGTACAGGCAAGACGATCAATTTCACATCTGGTTGATTTACCCGACAAAACTATAAAAATGCACACCAGACAAGCAATTTAAATTCCTGAAATACAACACAATGTGCATGCACTTCCGAGATTTCAGAGTTAGAAAATTCTAGAATTCCTTCAAAACGAGGAGACATGATTTGCTCCATGTTGGTCTCGTCCGGAAATCGAAATGTATGCATTATTGCTTATTAATAATGTAAACTTCCCATTCTAAATTAGCTGTTTAACACAAAATTGGGTAATATCTACAATGTATGTGGAGAACCACTGACACAAATAACTGATAAATGGACAAAGGTGGAACATATCGACGGTTGAAGGGGAGATACTGAATGTTAGATGTGTCATGTGGGGAGGGGGTTATCAAGACAGGAGCCACTGGCGCGAGCATGGGTCAACGGATCCGAAAGACTGGTCATCTTTGTCGGCGAGCGGTCACCGCGAAGGGACATGGTCGGTGAGTCGCGCTCGATGTACTGTGGCTGGGACATAAATCTCCACAATTGGACAATTACCTACAATGCCACTCCACGAATAAACCAATTTGCCATTTCTGTAGGCCTACACATAAATATATATAGTGTATCCGAACGAAGAAATTGGTCGTCCATTGACACCCCTCCCTCTTCCCCCAAATCGCATCCCCGCCTCTAGCTCTCTCCCGGACGATAAGTGGCAGTCTCTCTCCATAATCCTTCCTTTAGAACATAGAGTATACACAAAAGTAGGGAATGCTATTTATTTAACAAAGACGAAAGGATATGTGGTCTCAGCGACAATGTGGCCTATCTCAGAAAACCTGCAAATATCAATGGTTTCAGATGTACTGGTGAATTTCCCCACGCAAATTAATCCCTAACAAGGAAAATTGGTAACAAATTAAATAATTTTTTCAAATTCATTGTTGGATTTTGACGAAACAGTGGGTGGGATTAATCAACTATGTACGACTCGCCATAGCCCAGTTGGTTTAGCGACTGACTGCTCGGCGATCCGGGTTCGATTCCCGGCACGAGCTCTCAAAAATTTCGATCACGGGGTACTGGTCGTGACCATCGTATAGTGCCTAGACACCATGAGGGATACGTAGTGCGGTTGACTATAGTTGATTGGAAGAAAAAAGTTGTCGATATGTTCGTCTGGTATTAATACATTTCCGAGTATCGCCAGCTCGGACGTCGTTGTTTCCTCCTAATCGTGTTCTGAGATTGGTAGGGGGTTTAGTCTCCTTATTACTTTGATTGTGCAACTACTTAAGACATTTTTTATTTTTAATGTTTTTTTCTCGGAGACTTTAAGGTCATACTTGTAGCAACGACTTGTAGCAATGCTAGTCATCTCTTGCAGCAAAATTACAATAGATTCATTCATATCCCACAAATTTAATCCACAAAATTGGACAAAAAAATTCCGCAATACCCAGAAAACGTATCTTAATCCAAAAATATAATATAGAAATGTTTGAGCACAAAAATCATATTCGTCAAAATTCAGGTCCGCACAATAAACTAAGTGTCAAAGTCAGCCAGCCGATGGTCAAAAGTATCCGGCGCGAACCCGACGGGTGCCCACTATCCGCCGGACACTGATAAATAACCGAGGCCTTCACCGCTGACCACCTTGCCACACACCCCTTCCTCCTCCAACATCAACTTCCCTCTCCCCTGCTGTCCGTGCTAAAAGCTCCCGCGGCTACGGAGATGGGTTTCACCCCCACGCATCCCCTAAAACCCTACCCCTACTCACCAAATTGAATCAACACATCCTCTCCACAACGCCCCCACACAGTATCCCCACTCACATAACTGTCTCTCTGAAGTGGGTGAACAATTGCTTGGACAGTGGTCACTCAACGATGACCCCCATCCCCAATCCTAACCAGACATGAGATGTAACGGTCATCAGTTCCGAAAATAAAGGTGTTGTTTGGATTTGAACGAGGCAGTGAAGCTGAAATTGCAGAACGCGACCGGAAATTGCGCACTTTGTAAAAATCTCAAAACTGCACAATTTAGAGTTAAAAGCAATACTCATTGAACAGGCAATAATTTTATCGCTTAAATAAATTTATGCTTTAGTTAGCCAAACAATTGAAAGATCGCGAAGAGAAAAGATAAAAAGGGTGACACAAAATTGATCCATCGAAAGTCTAATAGAAGGCAGGACCAAAATACGAGCACATATGTATACGTGAACAAAATACAATTTTTTTAAACGAATGCAATTAATTGTAAATCAGCTACAGGGCGCGGCAGAAGTACCATGCATCGGCACCATGCATGTATTCGTGTTGTCCACTTTTCAGCAAATTTAGAACATTCATGCGGTTCCCGAATCGGTGCAAGTTTATAGTAACTCCTGACCTGACGTCATGCCAGTATTGGAGGATGGCGTGTGGGCAGTTGTGTGACACTCGTCTAAACAAAACCGGAAATGAAATAGACTGACCAGTGATAAAAGATCCACGCGAGATAATGGCCACCGTCACGCGCGAAACACCTTTAATTGCCCTTCGACCCTTGGAGTCAGCCACCCATCGACCAGTCGCTCTCCTACTCGGCAATAAAAACCTGAGGTCACTCGTAATGCCCACCTGGGGAATAATCCCAATTCAATTACATTGCGTGTGAGCGGGAGACGGCCCCTGTCACACGAAATGGGCGAACAATGAGTAATAATCGAACAGAATTCGATTACGACACCGACAACGAAACTGATGTTTACAACGCTATTTTGAAAGTAGCGGGGAAAAGTTTCACAATATTTTATTTAAAAAATTTTTAAAAGACAATCTCTATTGCCCAGAGTCCAGAATGCAATATGAAATAACACAGATCATGAAAAAAATTATATTTCAATGAATTATACGTTGGTTGGTTACGACTCTTATAAAACTGAAATCTCTAAAAAGTAACCGATTGTCGAATCTGTCGATGACGTTGTCTTCGCTGCATCATTATAGACTGATGCAGCCTCGATCACGAATGATTTAGCTTGAATGAATCATTTATCACAGCCTTGAAACATTCGATTAGTTGATACCTTAGCCAAACCGTTTCGATACAGAATATTTGACTAGACATTGAATTAGCGCTATTTTATATTTTGTTTCATGTGCATCTTTTCACAAAATTCAAGACAAGTGGCAATGGTTATAGCAATGACCCGTGCGCAATTACCAACAATTACCGCCAGGATCGCAGTGCACCCACAGTCAATAGCGCGCCCTACAGCATCACACATGCTTTCCAGCGAGTCATAAACGTGACCATTACCCGGCGCCATTAACGCAATTTCATCGACTGCGCTATCCAAACAAGGCCTTGCACACCACACGCCAGCTTGACCATGCAATCTACCTATCGGCGAACTACCTCGAAACACCATGAACTCGATCAACCGAACTGCAAACGAAACATTTAGGACGAGTCGCATCCTTTACATTTCCATTTCGAAAGACGAGACCAAATCGCAGAAAAACAAAGCTCGTACAATCTTAACCTTCAGACGAATTGAAAGGGTTAGTTCAGCGTCCCATCATTCCCATTGCCAACAGAACCAGATCAAAAGTGCATGAACTGGATAACCTCTCCGCTTCAATAATAATAATATAGCGAAAATGACGGGTATGCTCCGAACTAGTTCCTGCGGCGAGACATACCGCGTCCTTTCAATTTGAGTCTAAATTCTAATTACATAAGAAACCAATTTTATTTTTTAAAGTGAGATCGCTTTGTGCTCATGACGTCCATGCACTATGGTGATGAGATTGTAGTGGTCAGTCATGGCCAGCTCACGAGTCTTCGGAGTCGTTCGGAAAAACGAGGTTCGGCGAGCCAGTTGCCGGACGTGCGCGAATATGACCGCCTGGGGGCAGGGTTTATTGGCGCCCGGTGGTCGCGCCTTTACACCCCATCTCCCCCTCCCCCCACATATACACACCACCTCCCGTAGCCAGAGTGCATGCAGGGCGGTAGCGTGCATAGCCCAGGTAAGAGTAATGATTTTACACACTTTATAGCACTCTCCTTGGCCGCTGTGGCAGTCAAAGTGTGGTAGGTGGCGCCAGTGGCGGCTCGTCCTGCTTAAGAGCGAAGGGTCCCGGCTTCCACTAAAATAACAAGTGGAGGATGAGGAAACAGTTTTTGTTCCAATCATGTGAAAGCTATGTTCAAAATCATATTCACTTTTCATTGTCAATTCATTTATTAACAGTTTGTCTCAGCTCAAATTTGTATTTAATTTTAATTTTTTTAAATCTAGCGTCACAATTATCATTAGTCATTAGGTTTTCTAATTTTCCACCTAATATAAATATAAATATTATTTCTTCAAAGAGAAAGAGCGACAGTTCAGAAACTCAATTCTATTTTTTCGATAGACTCGCTACTAACGTTACAACGTTCACTAAGATTGTATCGTTTAAAAGTAATTGATTTTTACATGTAGTCAAAAACGGGAAACCCGGGCTCGTTCCATACGCACACGCGCCATTTTCGCGCAGATTCGTTCTCAGATGGCGTTGGCTATCCATCTCGAAAACAATTACATTTTTTTTTGTTCATTCCGCATCACGGGAGCAGTTTTGTAACGCAATAGCACCCTCCCCCTCCTCCTACCACCACCACCACCACCACCACCATCTCCTTCTTTCCCATTTCTCACTCCTCATCGCCCACCATCATCTCTCCATGCTGACCAGGTTCTCTCTCGCTCACCGGCCGCGCGTCGAGCTCTTAAACATTCATTAACAACTGTCAAATTCCTGGTCTGACACGTGATTGACCGCTTGACAAGGTCATCCATCAAAGTCACGGGAATTTAATTTCCAGAAAGAAAAAGGGAAAACAACAACGACCCGACAACACGACTGGTAAAGCCCACACAGGGGCGAAACTCTCGTCGGTCGCCCTCAAGAACAGCGTGACTCTTCTATCCGGGGCACAACCTGCATTATGTCGGCAAAATCTGAAGAAAATTATATTTCACAGAAATAAATCGATCAAATGCAACCTTAAATCGGGACACGATTTTCTGGATGATTTCAAAAACTCGCTTAAAAATATATATGTTTATGGGCAAGAAAGTGCATACACCTGATGGATACTGAATTGCATCAGGAATACCGAATAAAAACCAGACAGGAAATCAAATATTGCGTATTTATCGTCGGAGCGAACAGTCCTTTGAACAGTGAATAATGACAATCAAAAATTATCCGCATTTTTTCTCAGGAGGCACCACAATGTTTCTTCAAAATATTATCTTTTCAGGTTGTAATTCAGAATATCTGTTTTCTTATCTTCTCCCAATGAATCATCCCTTATCAGATATTTGCCCGACTTTTTGTGAGGAGCATGCGCAATGAGTACGCGCTCTATGACATATTTCGATTCAATATATTCTCTCGATCAGGTACCTCAACTGCTAAAAAAAATTTATGCCGACCAATGGGGGTGTGGAAATTTTTGTCCCATTCTAATATAACATTAGATGAAAATTTTAAATTGTTGATCCCTTCTAAACAGAAATTATGGGCAACAGGAACCTGTACGTATTGCTGCTGAAGGTAGAAAGATTATTTTAGTTGTTGTTCGGGTTGCTTCGAGTTGTACAACTAACCTCCCCACCTCCCAAATCCAAGTTCCAAAATGCACGAAGGCGACAAACGTGAATGTGGTTACGTGACAAGTTGACAGATCGCAGCGACACCAGCAAAACCCGACGGCAGACACGTCGAACAAGTTTATTCGTAAGCGACCTGGCACAAATGCCACCCACGCTGTTCTTCCACAAAATCCCCTCCGGGCTACTACATGCACTAGTCCACTTCACTACAGAGTATACCTGTGCTTTTTTTAAATTTTATTCGTTTTGAAGTGGAGGGAACTAGACTTCTCAAAATCCTAATACACTAATACCAGTCCCTAAGTTGAACACTAGACTCAGAGTACAGCATTTATTTTTTGAACCTTCAACAAGACTACGTCATATATCAAGAAATCTATCTTGTATTATGCTCAACTTATTAAATAGAATGCAAATTCATTTGTCCAGTGAAACACATGATCCATTATGCCAAAGTTATACTAAAATCTTTTGATTTAAATGATGATTTTACTTCCATTCCGATAGAAGGCGTGCGAAGAAATTTCTTTCGCTCGAAAAATTCCGAAGGTGTCGGTCGGATTCGAAACCGCGATCACGGGCCACGAAGAAAGCACGCATCCTCACGTTCACTCAACAGAAACTTCGTCCATTCGATTTGCAGCAGGGAGAGGCGAAGGTAGCGGAAAACGCGAGGCGCTCTTTTCTGTGACAAAGCTAACCGATACGTGGCTCCCTCAAGCGGCAGCGGGGAACTTACAACTGCTCGGACCAAAGACGTGTACGACTAGATTACAAAATGGTTTTAGCATTCCAAGTGAGCTCAACGACCTGGTTGTCCAGTTTCAATCGGATAACATAAGTAATGCGAACAAACAACGATAATCTGATCGACATCTATAATAAAACATACATATATGATAGATGAAAAAAGAACAGATAGTTACCAATGAAGCTACGTCATTCCAATGATTCCCGGCCTCTACTTAATATATAACCTTGGCAGAAATGGCCTACGCTAAATTAAGACATTTTTACCACAGAAACCCAACGAAATGGGCTGAAATTTTGCTCGGAGAAAGCTCAGGCATTTGTTGAATTTGTCGAGTAAAAGTACGACAAGTCAAACGATATACAGAGTTCCACTTGAGCGTAGATATCGGCGTTGATTACCGTGGACTTTGGCCAGCCTAGACCTGACGTGAACTCTCCATGTTTCGCCCCGTTTAGTAATTGTTTCGCGTCGCCTGCCACAAATTGGGCTTTTCAGTGTGTAGAGTGCATGTCTAGAAACATCTTGGCACTCTTGGAATGTTTGATCTGTTTCAATTTAATCAAAAAACCGATTGACAAAAACTTACCTTGCGATGAAACTTTAACAAGGAGCCGAAATCCGATTTGTTGTTTTTCCCGCTGCAGACGACGCACGACGCGCGTAGCTGCCACTAGATGGCGCTGGCAGGGGCAGGCAATCACTTACGAGGGTCGGACTCGATGTTGACTGAACTGAGGGCCGGCTTCACTTCATCGCTCGACAGATGATAGGATATAATCAGTTAATATTTCATGGGAAATTTTTCTTTATGACTGAATCAACTTTACTGGAAGAACGTAATTAAATCTACAAAATATTTTGCTTTCCAAAAAAGTAAAAAATATTGTGCAAGCTATTTTCTTAAAATTGAAACTTTTCATTTTTTTGTATTTTTATGTCGAAAAAGAAAACAGATTAACGACATTTTTAAAAAGTTAAAAATTTTCATGTTTTTTATGAATATCATGGACGCATATGTCTGACACTGCTTTTTGTACAATCATTTGCGTTTGTATAATAGATCAACGACTACCAATTGATTGAATGGTTAACCTGCAACGACCTAGAAATGTATTGATTCTGCAAAACACATAATTTTAGTTTCGAAGGCCGCAAACCACAATATAAGCTGTGCACTTAAAAGCAGAGGGGAAAAGCCGGAGGTTGCATTTTTCTCATGGCAATTTCGGTGAATTAGGTTTTTAAAAACTCTTTCACATTTTCCATGGGAATTTGTCGTGATGGCAAGCCATGCGAAAAGAGTTTCTAGTACAAGTGTTTACCAACTAGGTACATCTGTGTTCGCAAATATTGCAATATATTTTGGCCAAGGAAAAAAATGTGGTGTCTATTTTTTTCTTCTTGTTGTGGGCGCTAATTAAGGTATCATTAAAGAAACAAACACGTAGACACGCACTGGAGATATAATTACACATCCATCAGGTGCAGTTTGACGGAACGGTCAAATCCGTTCTGCGTAAATAGAGCAACCCCTTACATTTCAAAATTACAAATTCCCTATTAAATAAATACACCTTCAAATTTGATAACTATTGATACTTCAATACCGCTATTCCGCTAGTTAATCGTGGACACTTTGTATTCGAAAATTACCCCACCTGCCATCTATTTTCACAACACCGAATTAATTATTGAACTTCGAGCTCCCCCTCCTTCAAATTTCTTCGTAAAACTTGTTAGTTCTGTTTTGACAAATTGTGGTTAGTTTAAAAAAAATCGAGCGCACAGTATGTAGGCTCACGACTAAACTTCAAGTCACCGATGAATATACGGTTTTAATTGTCTAGCCGCTGGCATCAGCAAAACTGTGAAAATACAGATGGTCAATTAAATTTGAAGACTGTAGACCGAAGGTCGACATTTCACTGCATTGGATTGCTCCTCTGTCCACAATAGAATCATTGGCTAGCCCATTACGCGTGTCAGTCTCATACGTTCCGATCAAACGTACTGTGCCAATTATCAAAATCAGTAGCTCATGGACCCCAAACTGAAAAGCTATAGGAAGCGAATACAAGTACTACCCCCCCCCCCCCCTCCCAAGGAGGTGACCAAGGAGGTGACCTGGTAATTTTGCCTAGCCCAGGCTTAGTATAAGCTGCCTAGGTAGTGATCTTTAAGTGTACCTGAAATCGTACAGGCATGGGGTCCCACGGCCTTACTTCCATTCCGAAGGAAGGCGTGCGTAGAAAGTTCTCTCGCCCGAAAAATTCCGAGGGTCTTGGTCGGGAATTGAACCCGCGATCACGGGAATAACAGCATTACGCCGCATGAAATTTAGGCTTGTAGTTAAATCATCTCGGGTTCGACTCCTGGCGCGAGTTCTTCGCGCGATCCAGGGTCAAAGTGTGCCCATTACGTAGCTCTTAATCACCGAAAGAAACACAGAAGCTATTCACTTCAGAGAAGTTGAATATTTAAAAAGTATACATTTAAAATGTAACGTCATATTTAGTAGGGGAACAACAAACAATCTGCCACCTCGATAAGACTATCCATCCCCTAGGGCGGTCCCCAACCAGAAAACTCAAAATCCCCTTCACCGTTACCAGTGGCGTCACCAAACACACATCGACGGAATTGCAGACAGAAAAACAACCGGCTCCTTTTTATTTTATTGCCGACATAAGTCTGTTCTGTGCCATTTGTCCCATTATCCAATCCTTTCGAATGTAGTCAACTCTCCCTCGGTCGCCACCCAACCCCCCTCCCCTTTCTCCCACCCCCTTAAACTCCCCATATCCCTTCCCCCCTCCAGTTTGATACGTTAGCAAATATGCATCGATGCCAGCCCGAAACAGTTTAAAAAAGAACTCCAACTTAAAATGTAGCATCTATCGAAATCGTTAACAAAATTTTACAATAGAACTTACGGGTAGATAGTGACTTTGGTGATAATTAAAATTTCACTATAAAAATCACTGTCAAATACAATTTTTTCTTCTTTTAAATAATGATAAGATAAGTTTCTGTAAACAATAAAATGCTATTTCTTTGGATCATTTACGAACAACGCACAATGATTTTTTAATCGCCTTCATTTACAAAAAAGTACATTAAACAAAATCAAAATTACCCCAACATTTTTTGCAGCTCACAATTTTTAAAACACATGGGACATGGGACTACAATCATTTTTAGAAAACCGTCTTTGACGCAATTATCTATTATACCCTTACATTATAAATTTAAAATACGAGTATAGGCATATACATGTGATACAGAGTATTACATATATATTTTCGACGGTTCGCCTTAGACTGGCTCCTTGAAAAAATCGATTTTGAAAACAAAACGTGCAGGTATATATTGTAGAAAATGGACAGGACGCTAATGGGACGTTCAGAACCACAGTAGCCATTAATTCGGTCTTCATGTTGCTTGTCACCGAGTAGTGGTCGGTCGGATAAAGCATCACCTGCCAGCATGATCCGGAAGTGGCGAAAGAGGAGGTACAGGGGAGAGAAAAGGATACCGCTGTTGCACACACGCCTACGGCTTGAGGAAACTGCAGTTGGAATTTTATTTATTTTTTAAAGTTTGTCCGCTTACAAGCCGTTGTCGAGTTTCACCCTGAGACGTGACAAAACACCGGTCGCGTTGTTTCGCTTCTTTGCTCTCGTTTCTGGCTCTTTGCATGGCTTGCTCGAGGGAAAAATCAAATTTTGTTATATATGTGCATGTATAATTAATTTTAGCTTTCAGAATCAGCAATTTGTGTTTTTCTGTCAGAATTTTTAGTGTGCTCGCTTGACCAACCTCTATATTTTGCAACTGAAAACGACGATTTCAGCTTCAGATATTCAGATTCAGAACAAAAAATGATTAGTTACATTAGGAAGCCATTTGATTTTGCGAAGCCATTTTGAATAAATAACTGAATTTTTTTAAAGGGGGCCATACCCCGTCACTCCCCCTCCTAGCGAGATGGGAGGACCCCGACCACCCTCAAGCCTGGACAAATCCAGCGGCTATAAATGGTCATGTCTGACTTTAAAATATTATAGAATTACTACTCGCCTGTTTGTTTAGAATATGTGGTAGATCACAATTATTTTTTAATAAAATTAACCTCTTATACAGTGTAAACCAAACCATGCGACCAAGATCTCCGGTCTAAATGGCGCATAATGTTAACCCGTGTTGCAAGGCAATCACACAATGCTGTCTCCCCACACGGTCAGAATCTGTTATTTTCTGAGAAACTTTTTACAATGTGCAACTACAATATTTGTTTAAATTTTTTTTAATGTGTATAAAAAGGCGTTGAAGATGACTACTGAGTTGACAAAATTCAAGTCGTCTGGATTTGCAGGGCATGGACGCGAATAGTGCCCAACAAAACGAAATAAGACCACCAATTAAATCGAGTATACAGAGAGGCGTGATAACAAAGCATCAAGGGGAAAACGATTGCATTTTATATGCATTCGATGTAAGCGATTGTCGATATTTTGAGTAAACAACAACGTTGGATAACCGTGTGGGGGCAATTAAGGTTTAATTTGTACTCAATGCTCGTATCTGCCTCACGGGTTATATACGAGTATTTGGAAACCGGATTACTAAGTGCAAAATAAGTCGTAGTATCAATAAATTTATTTGAGGAAAGAAAATAGCAAAATTCAAAACGCGAGCTCACGATTACTTCTTGTCTCGTATTCTTCAGATTTAAAAGATCTTAAAAAACAGCTTTCCAATCTAAATTTGTGAAAAAAAGAATCAGTTATCCGTTGTCCAAAATTAAAGCATTGCAGAAGCATCGTTAATTTACATAAAAACGATCACAAAAGCTCCGAAATCGTGTCCGGCTATAGGACAGGGATCGCTGAAGGATATCTTTCAACATAATACTAATAATTGTCACATAATGATCTTTCATTTGTAAAAATGTCGTTAGAAAATTAAGATTATCTTGTATAGTGCTTCACATATTTCTGTAAACGCACATTTCTCGCGCGAAAAAAGAATATCCTAACAATCTGGTAGCCTAATTGCTACTACTACTATTCATGGTGTGTACAGTCCACATTTTGGATTTCCACTGTTATTGTTGCTACAAACGCGAACGCCATCTCGCCTGGCCAATGTGACACGCGCCCAATTACGTGTTTCGCCAGATTTATTGAGCCGATTGCACCCCGATTATGTGCGCAAAATGTCGCCAAACTTACAAAAAAAAAGGCTTTTGTAATTTTTTTTGTCCAAACATATACCAGTAGTCATTGTACAGGTACGCTTATACAAAATGGTAAAAGTAACGCATTTCCTAAAAGTAACCTTGATTGCACTTCCTTGTGCGAATAATTATTTCGGGAATATACCGTTGACTGTAAATTTAATCTCGGCTCCATTTAATCGATTCCAAAAGTCAACTAATTCATTCCGGATAACTGCAGTGCGTTGGAGTAATATTTACGTGTGCGTATACAGTTTACACGCAAAGGGCTAAGTTATTAAAAAAATATGTCTTTACAGATTACAGTAAACTACAAAATAAACCAAATTATAGGATAACAGCAGTCAATGGCCTAGATATTTGTTTAGAAGGCATTCAGCAAAACGCAGCATGAATCGAGACCCATTTCAACAGCCTTCTCTACCGTTGCACCCCAGCAATTGCACGTCAAATTGTCAGTCCAGGATCTCAGGAGAGTTGGTCAAAGCGATCAGTTGTCGCACCCTGCGCGCGTACACATACATATGCAGAATGCACACGGTATATACAGTATATGCTATGGATATTGCATTAATTTGATACTAACACGCTCAGTCATATAATCAGCAAATTAGCTTCGCTTTCATTTATCGGAATAGGTTTGCGGATATTTGCGGGAAGCAATTCCCATTAGTATAATTCAAGTTGCTCCCTCTCTCTCTATGCAATAACAGTTTCGCGGGACTGTTGTGATGCAGCTGAGGATCACACGGAGCTGTAGAAGAGAAGTACCGTAAGGATAATAGACAGGAAAACCATTTTCAAGTAACGGCATTTCATTTGTGCTTTCCTTTATTTGAATTGAAGCAGCGCAAATACGGGGTTAGTTGATAACGACATGACCGAAAACTCAAACAAATTATAAAAACAATTTTAAGACAAGATCGTGCCCATCACAAGCGATACAAATCACGTGCTCGAATATTATTAAACATTGAACGCACCCTTTCAAGCACAATTGAGATGGAGGAATTGTCAATCGAGAGCCCCTAATAATTTCTTGTCAAAGCACGGACGAGCGGCACTCGCTGATTCTGTTCAATGTCTAAGCGCACCTTGCTTCATGCAACATGCTTGACCAGTGTAACTAGGGTATTAGGTGCTTTTCGAAGATGTTTTAAATTTGGATGCAGAGGAGTTCAGGTCGCCTCGCCTTGCAGTGAACCATGTGGCTTGCCTCGAAACTTGGTGTGTGGACAGCAGACATATTTTTTCTCTCCCTCCCCTCTCTCTCTCTCTCTCTCATCATATAGACGGCAACAAACAAAAGTTATGGCGAGTTCACGCATGCGTGAGTGAGCTATATCACGCGCGCGTGCTATAAGGGATGCAATGGCGGTGCCGGCGGCAACAACGCGACCACTGACTGGCGACAGTGGCGGCCGTTTTTCGGTGGTCTACTACCCCTCTCCCCCTTTACACCAACCACCTACCCCTCCCCCCACCCATCCTCCCCCACCCACTCCGCGCGTCACAGTGTCGCCAGACACCATATAAAATTACTTTCTCCGCCGCCCACCATTTTCGCTACTCTCTCCCCCCAAACCCCTATTACTGTTACCCCTTATCTCCCCATTGCGGCGAGCGTGTACATTCCAACAACATTCATGTCTTCTCCGATGGGGTTTATACGGTTTTATACGCGCTTTTACAGAGTAGATAGAAAACCAGATAGGAAAGTAGAAGTGCCGTGGTTAGCGCTTCGGATTACTGCGAGTTCAATTCCCGGCCAAAACCACCGGTATTTTTCGGCCGAAAGTTTCGTGGGACCCGTGCTTGTACGTAATCAGGAACACGTTAAAGATCTCTGTATTGATATCTGACATAGGCTAGTCAAAATTACCAGGCCGCCCCTGCTATGAGCCTGAAAAAAATAACCCCCCCCCCTCTCCTTAAATGTTAGCCGCTCGTGACCTCGAATAGTTTAATGCGTGTATGATTGTCATCAGGAACGTCACACTTTCGATCCTAAGCAGCTTGAAGAATATTGACGACTCAGCAACGAATAGTGTTCACGATTGAATTTTTGCAAACATATGAATCGACAGATGCTGACATTTCAGAGTTTCCGTGCACATTAGAACAATAAAAAAGTGCCAAGTCACCGCACGCCAAGTCGGATGTCGAGTTAAGGACAATGTCTTAAGGACAAATAAAGCTGGATAGATACAGCAGTGTAATCAGACAGTTATTATGACACATTAGAACGCCTTGTATTTGCCGCCGAAGCGAACAAGGTGCACCCCAACAACTGAACCCAAGGTGAAAGTCAGTTTTTTTTTATTGTGGGAATGATATAAACACGGCACCGCCAATACCGCCATTTTGGAAACCCGTGAGCCAAAGAATTTGTCAGTCCACATATGTTCTACCATGTTTATATCTCTTTTGAAGATGGTCCAGACCACGTGCCACACGGCCCGATCCCGTGTCGCGCGCCGCGTTCATCTAAAATGGCGTCCTATATAACCCGGGTGACATTAACGGTGAGTGTGGCGACCGGGATCCTATCCGCAGAGAGGAGGATCAGCACCACCACCCCCTTTCCCCTATACCCAGCTCCGCCCGGACCGCCCACTTGGTGCTCATAACTCCAGTTGGTCGGTGATTGTCGAGGCGCCGACAACAGCACGTACAGTATATTGCGAGAGGCGCGCGCGCCGCATCAAGAAAACGAACGCATTCGGCGTTTTTGACGTTTGGCGTCTGCCGCCTGTCGCCAAGAGTATCGAGCCGGCCTCGTGTAATGGGAAATGGTGGGAGGGGGTTGCGGGGGTGGGGGAAAGATTTGGATCGGTCGGACACTGTGTTACGCACCAACAAGTCAACCAACTTCAACATTCGCTATTTTTGGGGCGAAACCCCCAAACCCAAGAACTTTCTTCGCATTGTTGGACGTTCAAAATGATAACTAGTGGTTTGCCACTTCTCGCAATTATCAATGCAAATAAAGTAATCTATATTATAATCCTAAATTTTAAACTAACTGTCCGGGAATTTATTTACGAACGGATTGACGAAATTTAATAAAATTTGCGCTGTAGTGAGTTCCTCAAATTTGTAGTCGCGCGCAAGTTATTACAGATCTCAATTTTGCGAATTTATCGATAAATCATTCATTTAAAGTTTCTTTTAAAAAAAACGCTTCGCTAGAAAATCCAAAGAGAGGTGTCGGTGGCAGAGAGGTAGCGCGTTCGCCTCTTGGCCCGTGATCGCGGTTTCGATTCCGGCCGACACCTT